>JAVQJS010108412.1:0-11722 GCA_036024795.1 Galaxias rostratus | reverse complement strand
TACAGAGGGTTGCCCTTTTGGCCGTGGATCCAGTTTGCTCCCATCTCAATTTTGTTGTCATCAAAGGGTCTGGTGGTGTGCACGCGGCCTCCAGGTCTGCCCATAGCCTCTAGGATCTGCACGTTTTTAAAGCCAGCTTGAAGTAGGGCAGCTGCTGCAGCTAAACCCGCAAGTCCAGCTCCAACCACCACTATCTTGACAGAGCTGTGCTGGCTCATTCTGCACCCGGTGTTGTTCTCTATAACAGATTGAAAGGAACATTTAAGTTAATGTGTGTGTGTGTGTGTGTGTGCGTACGTGTGTGCGTACGTGTGTGCGTGCGTGCATTTTCTGCATCATTGTAGGCAATCTCCAAGGCCAGCACATTTGTTGCCCATAAAAGTTTGTCACCATATTTGTAGTTTACATGAACTGCTTGAGTGCCAACTGTGCTATTGCTAATCTTCTGAAATGTACTGCTTTCAATTAAAACTAACTGGCCAGTTTTGCACAGCCTGCAGTGATTATTTTGGGTGAGCATTTTTTCTTGTCAATTAAACATCCAAAGCAGCAAAACAAGGTGTTAGGGGATGGTTGAAAAATAATATTCAAAAAGGAACAGTGAAGGGCTTGAGATGTTGATGATTTGAAGATAAGGTATGTTTCTAAATAAAAAATTTAATATTTTGATGTTTTTACAAAAATTACCTTATATCTGATGTCTTCTTTTTTGCAAGTAGTTTCTCTTTTCTTACTGTGAAATCAAGTGAGGAATGCGAGATCAGATGATGTGTGTCAAAGGAGTACTGTATTGTCCCAAAGACCTTTGGTCTTCCTGACTGCCTTGGATATTTCCCATAACGTCAGCTGTGGCTCCAGTAAAAAGCGTTTCTTTTTTCTACAGAAGTATTTAGCAAAAGGTCTATTGTTGCATCGGTAAAATCTGTATGTCTATTGCTGTCCGCTACATGATGCAAAAACCAAGATTTAACGTGATTACTAGTGCTGCATTGTGGTGAATAAGATGTGTACGGCTGTTTACCCTGTATAACCAAACAATACTGCTGTAATGTTAAGCTCTGCCAACTGAGTCAATTCCTCTGTACTCTGTCCTCATATGCACCTTTTCCTTTTCTTCGATTGGGGTTGAGGGCAGTTTGACAACTTAAGTCAGTGCTTTGGTGCCATCTGGAGGGATAGGTAGATAGATAGATTCTTTGGGCTGGGCATATATTCTCTGCACACATATGTGTTGTTTAAACCACATGAAAATAAAAGATGCTTCCTGTGTTGAAATCAGGCTGCTTCTTTATAATTGCCACAAAGTACAATGACCTACTTCTGCTACAAAGGCCACTTCAGAATACATCTTTTTGTCATAAACAACA
This sequence comes from Galaxias rostratus, assembly GCA_036024795.1. Classification (NCBI taxonomy): domain Eukaryota; kingdom Metazoa; phylum Chordata; class Actinopteri; order Galaxiiformes; family Galaxiidae; genus Galaxias; species Galaxias rostratus. Next base: position 10,355 of record JAVQJS010108412.1, on the reverse strand, counting down.
AGCCAAACATGTTTGAGGTTTACTTTATTGTTCATCTAATGTATTGTGATCCAAACAATGTGAAACAGCTGTTTAGTTATATTGTTATGCATTTTGGAAGACAAAAAAAGAGACATTTAACATGTTAGATTTATTTTTCACTACATAAGAGGTTTACTGTAAGTGTGACGGATTTCATATTGTTCATTCAATATTTTGGTCTCGTTCCTCATCCATCATGTTGTAATAATAACGTTTTGAACATTGTCCTAAAACATAGGCTACCTTTTTAACGCTTTTGAGCAAGCCAGATTCTATTGAGTTGTAAGGAGTTTTGTTGTGTTTAATCAAGTAACTCCTTATATGTTATATTATCTAATTTTGTTGTTGTTACACATAAGTTGTGGATGTAAAATAACTTTTTAACTCCTAACAAAAGTGCTATGTAAATAAAATAATTTTTATTATAATAGTAATCTAGAAAGGGCTCAATTATCATTACCTAACATAGTCTAAAGATGCTGGGTAAGTAAAACTGCTACCTATTTCATAAACACCTGCACTTCTTTCTAAAACAACATTCAACATTGATATTGTTGTTGCAACCATCTCCATGTGTACCTTTCTTTTCAATAAAAAATATATCGTAACGAATGTACAAAGCAAAAGGTTAAAGCAAGAATTAAAGACTGAAATTGCATGGTGTTCTTTTTAACAGTATGGTTTGATTCTGATTCATTTCCTTTAATCCCACCTTGTCTTTAAAATAGTCGAAACATTGCGAAATACATATTAATGTTTTAGAATTGCATTTGAGTGCATGTACAACCTGCCAAGGCAGAGGGCCCCACATTAGTAAACAGTTTGAATGTGGCACTCCGCTTCTCGATGTTATGTTTTTTCTGACTGTACAGGTTAAATGATTGAATCCCACTCTTTAAACAGTTTTCATATTATGGCCAGCTTGAAATATAGTGTGTGTAGACAGACACTTTCTATGAGTGGCAGTGTTGACTCATCTCTCCAGTAAGTGCAGATTAACCTGTCTATCAGCCACTAGGACGGTACGATTGAGGGCCTTCACCTCTCCAATTGTGAGGTCTGGTGTGATTTCAAACTCCTTGATTATCTGGAGGGAGACAGAGAAGGAAAAGAATGTCGATGTGGAACGATATGTAGGTAAGGCTCCAACTGAGGGGAAAGTCTCTATTGCAAATCTGCATTCCAAACAACATCTGGCTTTTCAGAATCCAATGTGAGCCACTTACTCGTGAAAGAGCTAGGTACATCTCCAGCTCAGCAATCCGACGGCCAACACAGCCTCTCACTCCAAACCCAAAAGGGATCGAGCCAAATGGGTGCGGCCTGATTCGACCGTCCCGCAGCCATCGCTCCGGTTGGAATTGACATGGCTCTGAGAAGGTCTTCTCGTCATGACTGATGGCGTAATGGTTGATTGTGAATGTAGTCTGAAAAACGTAAATGATGTGACACAATTGTAATTGATTCCACAGTGTTTTTATGATTGGAAATGTTTGTTTAGAGGAAACAATCTTTAAGCAATTTATTCACAATTGTCAAAAATATACATATTCACATATGAATACATTTATACAGACCGTTTTGAATTCAAACTTGGCAAAAAATTTAAGCATTTTATGTATGGGTTATATTTGTCTTAGTTTGGAGTAAGAATCAAATCCAGCATTGCTTAATGAAGTGTGCTGAGCATGCATTGACAGCTGTAGTGCAGAGCTGGTCAAATGTTAACAGCACATTGGCAGTAGTTTTAGGTTGGGGATCGGGCAAACGTGTACCGGTTAAAATTCATAGGTTTTTAATGTTTTTTCGAAAGCCCCTCTCTGACCCTTATTCAGATGGCAACCTCTTTCTGGTTCTGTTTCTACAACACTGGTTCAGACTTCCTCTCCGTGGCTACAGGGGCATGCACAAACTCTGATCCGTGGTTGGTAGAACGTTCTAATTGTGATGATTAACGATGATACATGATAATGAGCTCCCTAAGTTGACCAAGCAAAAAAATTGTTCACCACCTCCAATTTGATTGCATGTTGGAAATATTGAATCCTAGGGTCTTACTAAGATTGTTTTTGTTCGTTTTTAACCAAACCTGCTCAATCTAGTGTTGTGTTGTCACAGCTGAGCACAAGGGAGCACAGTTATGTGACTACATTGAGTAACACAATTATCTCCACATGACGTTTGACTGGCGAGCTTTTCAAAATGACCACTGCTGCATTTTCTTAAATGAAGTGAATTTGCTGGATCGGGATAGGGTAGCTTTTTGTGTACCTAACACTGTTGCGAGGCCTGCCTTTCCTGGGGTAAAAGGGGTAAGGACTGACTGAGAGCCACATGTTCGAGTCTCGGAGGATCTGTATGTTCGAGAATTTGTTGACCGTGCCTACCGCTGTGAGGGTCAAAGAGACTACAGGGGTGCACAAGATGGGGCTCGGTAGGCTATACATGTTCCTAGTGGTGATTCTACATCTAGTTATCACAAGAGACCCTCTACATGGGGTTGGGAATGTGAATTATCAGGAGCAACATGTTAGACACATACACACACATACACACACACACACACACACACACACCTACACACACACACTCACACACACACACACACACACACACACACAAACGCACAACTTGAGCAGTGGTTCCATTCACCTCACATCTAAACATTCACAACAACACTGTATTCAGATAGTTTATGTCGGTTTTTGTTGCTAAAGTGCAACAGTTGTGCTGTCATAAACTATGTTGTATTTCTACAATAAGTCATACAATCAGATGAGTTCCTAACATTGTTTTTTGGTAAGTAAAGAAGTCTCTCTTCATCATAAAAACAAGGAGGTTTTTGCTTTATCTAACAGATTAAATGCTATTATATTTTGAGGTCCATATAACACTTAGATAACAGATTTGTGTTTGTATGAGGGTTTCAATTGCACAACTTTTACACTTCATTGTTTGGCAAGTTAGATAGAATGTTCTGGAATGCTCTGCTTGCTTTTTATGATGCTTTCATGTGACAACGTAATAAACAAGTGGAAAGTGAACTCCCATAAAAAAATGCCTACTATGAAAACTATGGTTTGCCTGTTTTGTTTCTAACATTTGTATTTTTTCGGTTTTGTCCCTTATCTTCTCTTAGACTGTTTTGTTCCCTTCTACATGTAATCTGTGAAGCATTTGATTTTTGTTTTTTTAATTATTTATGCCTCTCTTAGCACTTTATATCGTCTTTCCAGTTTCTTGGAACTTTCTTTTGTTAGTGTGCCTCAGCCATTCTCTACCTCACTAACTGCCAAACCAGGGCCAGCCCACACCTTTTGTTCTACCTATCCCTTATCCCTTCTGTTTCACTTTTGTTGGGTCTCACAGACATCCCATTTTGACTGATTAAATGTCCATGAAAGATGAGTTTAAACAAATCCCTGGATTTTAACTTGACAACAAATCCGACAAACTGTCAACATTTAATCAACTATATTATCTATTTGCTTGGAACAAAAGCCAGAGGGGGGACTGAAAACACTAAACAGCTGTTAAAACACAAGTATGCAATAATTTTGTCTTGATGGTTTCACTAAAGGGAAACTAACCTTCTTGGGGAAAAGATGTTCTCCAATGATCACTTCATTTTCCGTCATGAGCCTTGCGTTCATAGGAACCACGGGGTACATCCTGGGGAACAAGAACTACATCATTTGCGGTGTCATATGCCCTTACGTTCATGTTTAGTTAACTGTCACATCAGATGTTATAATGTGGTTTCTTTGATACAGAGCTACAGACGCACACCTCCACTGACTAACCTAAGTGCTTCTTTGATGACAGCCTTTAGATAGGGCATGCTGTTGACATCCTGGGCTGAGGGAATATTATCCCCAGGTGCATGTTGGATCACCTCTTGATAAAGAGTGTTTTGTACTTCCGGGTATTTGGACAATAGGTACATGGCCCACATCATTGTATTGGATGTCTGAAGAACAAATTCGGTAAAATGAATGGGCGCTGACTCCCCCAATGCTTAACTTCGGTGATAAAACAGAATAAAAATAAGAGTGTTACTTACAGTATCCACTCCGGCCAATAGCAGCTCTGTGATGCTACCGTAGACTTCCTTATTGGTCATTTTTGTGTTGGAGAGGAGGTATGTTAGATATTCTCCTTCTACTTGCTGATCTTGGTCCAAACGATTCTGAATGGTCTCCATCTTCATGTCAATCAATTTCCCAGCTTATAAAAGTCCACTTGTAAGTGTTTTTTACCAGCTGGGAGAGTTATATATTAAAGAAATTAACAAGCGAATGCTTTCTTTTGACAACTTACAGAATTTGAAAATGCCCTCCCAGCCGGCGATGTAGCGGTCCCAGCAAGGGAGGATGTTGCGGCTCCATTTGGGCAGCAGCACCACGGGCATACTGTAAGAGAACATCTGAGCTATGGAGTCAATGAAGTCCTGCGTCTCCATGGGGATATCCTTCTCCAGACAGCCGATCCTTGTTTCAAACAGGATTGAAGATATTCCTGTAAAAGAACAGTCGAATAATCTCTCATGCAGGTGATGCAAAATCCATTCTGTGTTGTATGCAATAAAGACAACCATGAACCATTGAATTATATATATGTTTTAACAATATATGTACATATACATATATATACATGTATGTATATATATGTATACATATATCGGATCAACTATTTATATTTTTATATCCATATATTGGATCAACTATTTATATTTTTTTTGTATGGATATGCAACTGTAATTTAGTTAAAACTGAATTTAGGGGACGGTGACTGTCCATAAAATCCAGCCTTTACTAATGGTTTGCCTGTGGATCTGCCTATTGACAAAGGAGGTTGGCTAGAACTATAGATCTGTATAAATATGTTCGCCATCTACCTTCCACATCTCAGCATACATATCTACAAATGGTGATCTTCACTCTGTCCTTGGTGCCCTTTGGCATGATAGACACCTTCCTGACAGATAGACTTTCCACCTACCCTCCAATGAGAAACGATAGAGCTCGTTAGACAGGTTAGACACCAGGTCTCCAGAGGGGGATTGTTGTCGTAAGTGGTATATCCTCTGGATCAGATCGGTGACTACCTCGTTGATCACACCCCCATACTGAACTGAGTCTTTGGGGTGAAGCATGCGCTTGTTCAGCACTGCCCGGAGCTTGTACCACTTCTCCCCTTCCCTTAGAGAACAACACAAGTATACAGATAAAGAAAGAGTTAGCCATGTTTCTGAACACTGCCTTTAAGGTATGAACCAAATATGAGTTTGGCACAGATCGCTGGTTGATTGTTTAATTAAAATGGTACTCATTGGTTATATCTTCTATAAACCATGAGGAGCTTGTGTGAGCAATGTGGCAGCATGCGGGCCAAAGCGAGACCTGGGCCATGTAAGGACTGCATCTTACTCTGTGAAGGGGCCGTAGCCGAGCCCCCTCATGTCCCGGTACTCTGTCCAGAGGGTCATGTCTCCTCGACAGGGGAACTTCTCGTCCTTCCTCAAAAGCTCCTCCAACAGCTCCACGCTGCTAAGACAGACGGACTTCATCCCTCCCCTGTACAGTGATCCATACAGCCGCTTCTCGTAAAGCTGGCAGTGCGGGGAGGTTGCATCATGATAGAGAAATAGTGTGTGAACACAAGGCAGCACGTACTTTAAAGACTTGTTTATGCTTGTGTTTACCCACCGATTACAAACACGCAGGAGGGTCTCAAAGTGCCTCTTTATAAGTTTACAATTTGATGAGTCACAGGACATGGCAAAGCATCCCGTACTAAGTGTCATGCAAAGAGCTGCATGTAAGTGTGATACAGCCTCTGACAGTTTTTACTAAGCCAAAGTTTTTATATATCAGTGTTGCATGCCTACTAAGCAATGTCTTCAGTTGAGCTGGACATTGTACACATGCAAGGTAGATGATGGAGTAAGCAGGGAACTGTGAGGTTTCAGTTCTGTTGCTGCTCCTTTTGGATGTTACTATGGGAACTACCAAAAACCAATATGCCCGGAAGTATTTCTCTTATGCATTATGTCACTCTCTCTACAGGTCCGCCTTTACAGCTTACAAATTCCCCTGAAGAATAACACAAACATTACCTTGGAACCATAATCCAATTTGATTGCAAGAAACAGTCTTAAGAGTCTTGTTACACTCTGACATAACACAAGCCCCACTCACTTCAGCTTTGAGCTGAAATGCAGAGCCAAACTGTGTATGGCAGTTCCCCCTACAGTGTAATGCGTTTTGTTGTACCTGTAGCTCATGAAGACGGTTGTAGTAGCCCTGAAACACCATCCTGTAGAACATCTCCCAGGGAGAGATCCGCGGAAGGTCCTCTGCTGTCCTTTGTTTACCCTGGGCCCCGGACCAGGCAACAGCGGAAGACGAAGAAGTGTCCCCCGTCCCCCTGGTGCATACCACAGTTGAGACAGTAGGGCACAGCCGAAGCAAGCTGCTGGTCTTCAGCAACGCATTCTGGGTTAGCCATGCAGCCATGACTGGGTTAGCCTGAGGAATGTCAGCCTAACACAGGGCTCCTGTTTCAAGACAAGGAGCAGGTTGGGAGGGGCGCCGACTCCCAGAAGGTTAACCCTTCCGTAGGACATGTAGACGGGACTGTAAAATTGTTAACTTACAGCAACTTATGCATCTCATATGTTTTACATATTTGTTTAGTTAATGCCAAATTATTTTCAACAGAGTGAAAACATCAGTTGTACTCCACAAAAAGTGAGTTCTAATGTTTAGAAAAAAGGTTTAAGAGGTGCTCCTTCATGATGTTTGAGGAGCATAAAGGGGGTTTATATTTTGATTTGGAACTGCTTTAACTGGTCTGGTAGTTTTATGGTCTAAGAACTCAGTTTATCAGGTGACTCAACAGCATTGTCTTTTTTCATGCCACAATTAAGCAGACATAGGGATACATGATTTGCAGGATATGATAATATAACAAGTAATCCTACAGTATTCAAGCATTCAGACATTATCCATGTTGATTATTGCAGACAATTCATGTTCCACTATTAGCATATTCAAAAGTACATTACATTTGTTTGCAATTTTCCATTGTTCCAGGACATAACCTAAAATATGCTGGATTAAATTTAATATTAAACAATAATGTCAAATTTATCTGTAAGAAAAAACATTACAGTTACTCATTTTCATTCACCTTTAATGAAATGAGCCTTGGAGACACAGCACCAAATGTTTCCTCAGGACTAAATGTGGTCCAATCTTATCTTTTTTGGAAACATTCTTTGCTTTGCAATTGTGAGAGGTTTCTGACACCGCTCAGGTCCTGACACAAAGTAGACATTTCAGGATTCACCCATTGAAGTCACAATTTCAGACACCAGGTCCTTCTCTGCTCTCCTGGTGTTGCAATATATGTCTTCTCTCGTCATGCTGGCTGCTCTCTCTCCAGCCAGTCCTTGTCCAAAGTTGAGAGAAGCCTGTCATACAATTCACTCCCTACTGCAAAACAACTTGTACCCAATCAAACAACACCATGCCAACCTGATACGCTGACCCTCAGAAACATACACCAAGTGTGCCAGGTTCCCAGGACAGGAGGGCAGCACAACAACTCTAGACAGCTGTGTAAGGAGAAACGAGGTGAACCTGACACGAGGACAGCCCTAAACTCACCACAGTTCAGGACAGTACGAGTGATGAGCTTTCCTAATTGTCCAGTTACTTGAACAAAGAAAATCTCCCCAGTGGGTCTTTACTTGGATTTCTTATAAAGCATTGTCATGTTTATTTTTACTATTTTAATTATTAATATAATAATACATATAGAAATGTATACTTTATTACAGTGAACTAGTATGTTCATTAACAAGGATCATAATAATCAAATTATGATGATTGTATTAATGTGGGTTAAGGTAATGGTTTTGGAATTTTTGTGTGTTATTTTAATTTTTACTTAAACATTCGGTTTTAGAGTGTTTGCATTCAAGGGCTTACATCAATCTCACCAAATATTTCACAAACACCAAAAAGGTTAAATAACAGCTTGAAAAAGAAAAGACACATACAAATTGCCAGAAAGTGAATTAATGTATTTATTTCTAATATTATTGAAGTAAAACTAGCTTCAATAATATTAGCAATATAAAGAATTTCTTTGAACACTGATCCAACATGAACAAACATATTTGGATAGACAGAGTTTCTGTTTAAATATTTTGTTAACATCAAACAATAATTCAATAAACTATCAACCATCTGCTTAAATAATTCTCCAAACTCCAGGAATCCAAATGACAGTCCCTGGATTCCCGTGATGAGGATGCCCACCTCTGTTCCAGCGGACTGTTCCATCCTTACATGGCGCTCAGCCCACTATCTTAGAGACATTGTCTATAGAGCCGTCTGGATCCATCTTGTACAACATGAAGTGTCCCTGGACCTGGGCTGCACTGAGGTTTGGGTGGATGGCCAGCGATTGCTCTGCAAAGCACTCTGCCTTTTCAACTGGTTCTGAAGGGTAGAACCGGCGAAACATTTGGACGAGCTGCCTGTGTGTGCAGTGGCCAACGTACTGCTTTAGATCCACCCGCCCTGGCCGGATCAGAGCTGCGTCCAACCTGGAGGAGAAAGATGGGTATCAGAACAACCAGTGGATACAGCTTAATGTCAGCCTCCTGAGTTCAACACCAAGGACAGATCCAGGGAAGTCTAACCCTAAACCTAACCCGGCCCTACCTACAGCCTCCTAAGTTCAACACCATGGACAGATCCATACAACCATGGGTGTGTGTGTGTGTGTGTGTGCGTGTTATCCCCCTCGTCACAGGGCGGAAGGCGGGGTACACCCTGGACAGGTCTATTACAAGACCAGGGAAGTCTAACCTACCTCATCAATGAGTACTAACAAGTTATTGTTTTCACCCGCTTTCGCTTACAGTTCTTTGGCTACCCTGTAGTAATTTAGGATCCTGCATTCAAGACCCTGGCTCAGTTATAGATCCTTCTCTGGCATTGTCACTCTGTGGTACCCCTATTTCCAGTTGTTTGCAAAGTAAAATGGGACAAGTGTCCTTGCAGACCTATGTTACCCCTCAAGGTCTTTTTGTCTCTGTTGTTTATTTTGTGGGCTTTGTCTAGTTTTCAATTTCCAGTTTTTGTAGGACTGTAGTTTGGTCATTTATTTAAAGGCTTCGAAACCACTGGGTTCATTTATACTTACATCGCCCATTGACAAAGTTAGAAGCATCCTGACTAGCAAACTATACCTGTCAATGAAGTTGGTGGTCATAAAAACGATTCTAGCCTCAGAAGAAGCCACTCCATCCAGGGCGTTGAGGAGTCCACTAAAGGTGAGTCTTCCCATGCCTTGGTATGCCAAAGGACCTGCGGGAATAGAAACGGAGCCATAAAGAGAACATCACTCTGACACTTTCCGTGTCTTTGAGTGTTTTGAAAAGCACTTTATAAATATAATGTATTATTATTATTTACTGCTATGGAAACTGACAGTGTACTATATTCATTTACTAACTTTAAACTATGGTGGCATCTCATACCTCCAATAGGATGAGAAAAAGAGTGTATTCAGTAGAATAACCCAATTTAACGATCAATAAGATTAAATAGAAGTCCATATCACAACATGAATCACATTCTTATAGACTGTCCCGTCCTTGGGATTATTATGATTATTTACCTCTGTTGAAGCAAAATTCTCAATCCGCCACCAACATTACTATACACAAGATTTGACTAAAACGACAACATAGCTGTCAAAGCAAGAAAGGTAGGGGTTAGTACTAATGTGTCATCACAGGAAATATTTTCTCAGTGCCAGTATGAGAGGGTAACAATGGACTCTCTCCAGCAGAGAGCGCTGCAGGACCATGCTGGGGAGACATTCAATTTACTCAAGTGTGTAGTTAACCGAGTGGTTGCATTGTTTTGCAGTAGGGAGTGATTTGTATGACGGGCTTCTCTCTACTTTGGACAAGGACTGGCTGGAGAGAGAGCAGCTAGCATGACAAGACATATATTGCAACACCAGGAGAGCAGAGAAGGACCTGGTGTCTAAAATTGTGACTTCAATGGGGGGAATCCTGAAGTGTCTACTTTGTGTCAGGACCTGAGCTGTGTCAGAAACCTCTCACAATTGCAAAGAAAAGAATGTTTCAAAAAAGAGAAGATTGGACCACATTTAGTCCTGAGGAAACGTTCGGTGCTGTATCTCTTATAAGTGTTTGTGTGTGTGTGTGTGTGTGTGTGTGTGTGTGTGTGTGTGTGTGTGTGTGTGTGCAAGTGTGATCAAGGTTAGGGTTAAGGTTAACAGTA
>JAVQJS010108398.1:0-21196 GCA_036024795.1 Galaxias rostratus | reverse complement strand
TCCAGGCTAGGATTGATGCACAACTAGAAATGAAGGTGGACTTCATGAATACTGTTCTTCCAAATGGAAGATGAATGATTATTCTTTGTAAATATTCTTTATAAATTGTAATAAATGTTTAATCTAAATGTTTTGTCATTATACAAAGAGAACATGTTAGATTCTATAAGAAATCTGTACATTATACAATGTGTTTTGTTTCAGATAGGTTGAACAATAGTATTGCTTATTTATTATGTTAAGAATACTAATTGATACATGTTAGTCAAAGACTATAACGGATTTGCAAACGAAAAGCTAGTTAAGTGGGCAAGGGGATTTCCCCCTCCAGTACGCCTAGGGGCGCACACAAGTTTTGGCCTCTCCACCTTATACGGAAATGGCGCACCTACTTGTATGTGAACAACGGCTGGTGACGGGGACATTTTGAAAAGAAAAAAAAAGTAGCGAGCTAGGCCGGCTTATGCTGGTGCCAGTGGATCAAGGTTTGTTCTACAAATTACTCAGTTGCTCATCACCTATGCGTCTAAAATTTAAGGGCCATAAGTTGGGGGAGATGCCAAGGCAGACGGATACAGGAAAAAGTGTATAGCTAAGATCTCTGGTAAGTTTTTTTACTACTAATTTATCGTAGCCAAAAAGGCTAGCAAAAAAAATTAATGGGTAACGTCAGTGCTACAAGCGAAGTCTGACATTAGCATTAGCTGCCATGAAATGTGCGGTTGAAAAATGACAAAAAAAACAAAACAATGAAACCTTTATTTCTTGATTTGCGCAAAGCAACTACATTGTCCTTGCTATAATTATTTTTCAACCCAAAAGTTTAATGCGCCAAATATCGATGTCCGTTTGTTCACTTCGCAGGTCAGCATACAAACACTCAGATTTGTTATTTTAGTAATAGACGCACTTTACGTCCACGCAAGTGCCAATTTTCTTCATCTTAGTTACCACGCACTGTGCGCAGTACCATCGCATCATTCGTCTATGCATCATTGATGAGGCTACCTACAGAGCAACAGCTGTTCCGTGTACAGATCTACATGACTTGAGTTTCGCACACAGTAGCTTAAATGAAAGAGTAGACTGGTAAACAAGACATTTTAATGACTGCAGCTTGCATTTTTAAGTTAATATATTTAGTGGAAAGTCTATAAAATGTGTATGTGCTTTACAAGTGCTGGTGAAGAGTATAGACGCACATGTATGTACGTATATCATAAATCCTCTTTTGCGAATAGCATGTAAATGAATAAATCGCTTTTGCTTTGGCTCAGTCTGGTGAGTTCCTGTCCAGGCTGAAAGTTGGACACCAGGGCTCACTTTCATGAAGATGGCCGACTCAGACAAGACAGAGGAATTTGTGGATGCAGGGAGATTTCTGGAAGGGGTTGCTTCTTCAACGGGGGAGCAAAATGGAAACCTTAAAACGGAGACCACCACCACCACAACAACCAGCTCACCCCCAACCGAGAAAGATATGGACAGCCCCCTGCAAACAGAAGGTGAGCCAGGCCTCCTCTCCATGCCCTGCCTGATGAAGGAGCTCCGCAGAGATTCCCCAGAATCTCAGCCTGCATCCACTGGGAGTGATAAGCCAGCCCCTGGACAGGTCTATGAAAGTGACTCGTCCAACCCCTGCATGCTGTCCCCTTCGTCCAGTGGCCACCTGGCGGACTCGGACACACTCTCCTCAGGTGAAGAAGGGTTGGCATCGCGTGGAGCAGGGGAACGGGAAACTGTGGAGGTTGTCGGTTCTGGCCTGGCAGCCGGGGGGCAGACCGCTGCGACCTCAGCAGGCGGGCGAAAGTCAAGGCGGTCGCGCTCCGAAAGTGAAATGTCCATCAATACGATGGCGGCGAAGAAGAACCGCTGCCAGCCAGCCGTGTTGGCGGAGGGGGCCGTAGGGCCGGACAAGCATACCAACGGCCGACTGGCTAAGGTGAAAGGTCATCGCAGTCAGAAGCACAAGGAGCGCATGCGGCTCCTGCGGCAGAAGAGGGAGGCGGCGGCACGTAAGAAATACAACCTGCTGCAGGACAGCAGTACAAGCGACAGCGAGCTCACCTGTGACTCCAGCACCAGTTCCTCAGACGACGAGGACGACCACGCATCAGGAGGAAACAAGACAATCAACACAGACATCCCCGGTAACAGCCATTAACACACAGTAGTATAGCACACGTGAAGAATAGAAAACATTCACACTGCCATTTATCATCTTTACTCCTGTACAACAGAATTCTGAGCTTCCATTTCCACACAGCTATTTGACATTACAGTGCCCACATAGACAATATTTTTTATCAGAACGCATGTACCAGACTTCCACTATAATCAAGCCATCCACATAGTGAGTGAACAAGTCGACTATAACTTTGACGCAATCTTTCAGTTTGTGCTCCACCCGTACCAAGTGTAGGCATTACAAGACTATACAGTGAATGCTTGGTTTGCGGGTTTCCCACGTTTTATGTGAAATGTATGAATGTATTCACTTCATTTGTCTACATTCACCATGCCTTGGGAGACGTACATATTTCATGTCTGGCCTTGGCCGTTCACCTTAGATACTTGGCTATAATAGTGTAGTGAGTGTTGTGTTTGACCCGTGTCTCTTTGTTTGCATGTATGGGCTGTTCTTCTATAGGCCATTTTTGCTGGTTTACTCAGTTCTGTTGTTGACAGTCTGTATACTGTACATAGGATAAATGATGCACATCTGCTGTAGGATTTTATTGTGAGATCCCTTTGAAGCGTACATAGTAGAGTTGTTAAATTAGCGCATATTCCCATGTTTGCAAGAGATCCCATGCTGGGTTTATAAATCCTGTACAAAAATACAACTGTGCTATCGGAATACTCCCCCTATCCCCCAGGACCTGAAATGTCAGGAACTCTCGTTGTGCTTGTTTTGGAAAAATGTGTTCGCGCTACAGAGTTGCAGCTGTTTTGACAGGGCAGGGCTGTTTTTGACTTTCAATTAACAAAACCTTTCAGTGTGTCGGACACCTGGGGATGACATGGGAAAGCACCTGGCCCACCTGCAGAGAAAAGCATTGGGCAGTATATACGTGTCTTGTTGATTTAGAATTAGGGTTGTCTTTGGGAATGATTATGAAAAATCCCAGATCCTTTTACTTGCTGGATGGACCTGTTATTGTTTTAGTTTTTATAAAAACTTGTATGCCTCCACCATTATTTTGTTTTTGTAAAAGTAAACTTCATCTTGTTGACGTAAGCCTCGTCCTTAGCACACCACAGTATAGCCAATGTTGCAGTAGACACTTGACACATTTGCCTGCCAAATTCTTGTTCGGATTCAAAATGTCTCAGTTTGATGGTACAGATTAGATCAATTAGGTCTTTTCTAGATAGTTGATTTTAATATTAATACTTATGGTGTTAGGTTTTTTTGTGCTTATAACGTTGATGTGCTTTTAGACTCAATCTTTGTCTGTAATTGAAACGTCTGAAAAGTTAACGCAGCCTGCAAACAGGAACCAAATACGTCCGGGTTATTGTCCATGACGGATCTATAGCTTCATTTGATCAACCATTATTGCATTCCGTACACAGCCCTGACTGCCACAACTGCATGATGTAGTCAATCATCAGCATGAAAAGAGTCGATCTGCACGTAACAACCAACCAAACTATCATTTCTCAACAACAGCAAAAAGTCCACCAACGAACAATGCAAGTGCTTCCATGTTTTTTCTCACGGCTTGGCCTCAATGTCTTTAAAGCTGGCTTCAGACGTGCAGCAGACGGATCCGGAGTGGGCGCCCAGATTCATGGGCTGCTGGACGGCGGCTCGTGGGACAGAAACAGCCTCGGCAGCGTTCTGGAGGAGGCCATGACGCGCTTCGCCGTGATGCAGAGGCAGACCGAGGAGCGCTTCCGCGTGTGGATGGAGAAGCTCACTCGCCTCGACTCGGACGATGACGACGACTCGTCCAAGCACTCGAGTGACGCCCGAGATGGGCGGCGCCGGCGCCACCGGGGGCCATGCCCCTCCGCTCCCAGTTCCTTCCTCCCGTCTTCTGAGTCAGCGGAGACGATGGCGGCATACATGTTAGCCCGGGAGAACGCCAACCTCACCCCTGACCCCCTTAACAATAACAACGTGTTGCCCGAAGTGGTCACCCAAAACGGAAACCTGGAGGTTCCAGATCCTGGTCTCATGAACGTTTAGATTACCGTTGCTGTTGTTGCACTCCTGGACTTCTTTGAAAATGCTCTGTAAATGGCCAAAATAGGACGGTTCTAAGATTCAGAGCCATGACAGGTCATAATTCAGAACCTAAACAGATTTAAGAGTGAGCGCAGGTGGTTTGAAATGATAGGTTGGTCTGTTGTGATCAGTGGACTCGGTCACAAGGCAGATCAGCACCACAAAGGCAAAGATGTGTCTTATGATAATGTATAGAGAAGGCATGACTACGTAGGTGTTTTTATTTATAAACAAGGCATCATTGTACACTGTAAAACAATCAATTATAAGTAGTTAGGTCTATTTAATTGACTGACACTTCACCTAGCTGTTTAGGCTCAGGGCATCTCTTGACATTGTATCACTGTGAGATCTGACGTCAGTATATGGAGCCTATGTTTTCAAAAGACTTTTGTTTTGTGCAACCAAGGAACGTATTTCTACCGCAAATTATAGAGCTAAGTCCACTATTTGACGAGCATCTTTTACACAAACGTTGCACCTCTGACCCAAATGACTGATTCAGGGCTCTCGTTGTATTGCTTGCAGTATGGCCTATTCCAAGAGTTTACTTGTTTACCAGCACACACACACACACACACACACACACACAAAATGTATCAATAATTAATGTGATTTGTAATACGTATAATACAGTAGCCAGTAAGCCACTCCTGTGTGGGCTGCTGTCTCATAGCATGTGCCTTTAACTCATGCTGGGAATGATGCATCGCCAGTCATTGTGCCATTTACTCAAATCCTAATACAGGGCAGTAGGTTGGCATTCCCCTGTCATTCATACCGTAATAATTTGAGAACTCTTTTACCATCCTTTGTCTTGGTGACATAGCTTTACTTATGTGAACATGTAAAACATTATAGCCTATATTCTTCATGCAATACATCAAACCAACACTATTGATTTGGATGTAGAAATTACATCAAATGTCTCAAAATCTGACTGCAAATACAAACGCCAATAGCTGAGGAAAGGAATTTTATGAGTGAATTCAGTGGTATATTGTGTCAGGTATTAACCTAGCTGCAATATTTAAGGCCTTCAGATTTATATCTGATAGATATGTGCGTTAATGCTAAGTTTACCAGCTCCGATGTTCTGTTGGAAATGTCTTGTCTGCCAACATGGCCTGTGCTTTATGCAAAATCTGCCTATTTTAGTAGTTAATTCGTAGACTGAAAATGTGTAAAACCAGGTGTTCGGAACAAAAATGAGTTGCATAACAGTAGTGTATCTGCATCACAGTGCATGCTAATGTTTACGTAGTCTCAAATCCAATAGACTGATACAGGTGACTTGGTGGCCTTCTCTTGTTCAGATCTTGTTGACTTTGAAATTGTTGTTCCTCAACTGTCTCCTCCAGCTTATAGCTCGGCCTTACTGTCAAGGACATGGTCAAAGTGTGTCATTTGAAGCTGGCAAGTGTATTTGAGTGGGAGCTGTTAAATTTTCAGTTTTTATGTCTGCGAGTGCCTGTTTTTAAAACTGTTCTACTGACTGCATCAAGTTGTCCTGTTTGCAATTGCATGCAATTCTCCATAAGGTTAACTAAATGTTAACCAATAGGATTTGGGTGATTTTTACAAGCGCCATGTGTCCACTGTTATTCTTAGCCTGTTAGTAGTCTTTAGCCTCTTAACCTCATTGTTTAATTTAGTATGAATATGGCTTTTTTCATTAGTTTAATTGCACACTTTTAATTTGACGTGTTGCCTTGTTTTCTATGTGGGATCAAAGTTGTTAGTTCAGTTGTTTTGAATTTAATATATTCACTTTTTCAATAGTTTAGCCCATCTTACCATAACGAGAGCCTTGTAACGCAATCATGTACTGAATGACCTACATTCGAATGTTTACCGCTGAGATTATCCCAGGCTGTTTCAGTTCTTCGTTTCTTTGTAACTTTGATCAGGCTTTACATTGGGAAGTGCCTGGTTTCCCTGGCAGCCTTGATGATCCGCCCCATTCTGACTTTATTGACTTCCTATACTGCACTGCTGTGTTTCCCATAGCACATGTTGTTCAAATGTACCTTACTCTGGTATGTGTTCTGGGCTTCCGTGAGTGTCTCTCACAGAGACTCTTCTTACAGGGTAGAGTTGAGACGTGCCCAGCATTTCCCTTTAGCTTTTATTCTACTTCGCCAGAGATTCAAAATGTCTGCTAAAGTACCGCTCGAAGGTTGTTAAACCTGGCCTCCTTTTCATTTCCATATGTAGTTATTTGATTGTTTTGATCAACTGATCAATCTACAACACCACTGCATTACCTTGCCTTATTTTTGCATTCAGCAACAAATATTAGCTTAGCTTTAAATTGTTTATCTGATTATCTTTTTTTGTTATTGCATCCAATGGTCCTCTTGGTTGTGGTTGGCTGTTATTCAAAAAGCATTAAACAAAGACACTAAATTGTTTCTGCTGTTTGGCATGATTGATTATGAATAAATTGCAAATCATACATTATCAGAATAGATAAGCACAACAATATTTTCCAGGTCGGCCAAACACTATCACCTGTTTTTTTTTTATCGTTGTTTTTTTTAACAAATGGGCTACCCAAAGTGTAGCCAAATACATATAGCTCAGCCCAACCCTATTGTAATGGCAATGACTTATGTCTGAGATCGCACAGCAAGCACTTAGTTGGTTGTTACTTAGAGTTAAGTTCTGACATTGGCCAATGCGAGAATATGTAGTAAGTAACTCCTCTGTTTTATACTCGTCTAGAATTGTGTTAGAGGCAGGGTAGGGTGGATGTTTTAAAGAGATAAGTTTGCTCTGAATAAGTGAGGGTGGTGGTAAGACAGCAGTATGTTTTGTGTTCCAGAAAGTACAGTCTTCTAGGCATGGTGTGAATAATGAAGTGTTCTCTCTGTTTCCTGCAGACGGGCCTCCTGTAGTGGGTCACTATGATATTTCAGACACTGATTCTAACCAGGAGAGTATGATGATGATGAGTGTGGAGACTGTCCGACCATCCGTGATAAGACATGAGCTTAAAACTCACAGAGACCAGGAAATGGGCGCTTACTCTGGGTGTATAAGAGCACTGTGCTCTCTCTCAGGTCAGTTGCTAACCCAGGTGTATCCCACCTTTCCTCTCAATGAAGACTTTCTCTTAGGCCCATGCCTATGGTCGTCACAGTGCAAAGCACATCATGTTCAATGTGTTCTAGTTGGTAGAGCTTTAATCTGCATACTTGGTATACTAGCCTTATAATCTTGTCGGTGGAGAGATACAATGATTTAATATTCTCAAATTGCTCATTCTCAGAAGATTGACTTCATTATTGAGCCACTATACAACTATCTGGTCTCCAACCCGACATCCTCAAATAGCTAACATCTTTGTTCCTGTCTGGTCTGAAAGAGCACCATTTTGTTTTTGTCGTTTTGTTAGTTGGTGGTGGGGCTTTTCGTGTCTTTAGGGTGTTTGTCAGTCTCAAGGCATACGGTTCTCCTGCAGGCACCTTTACAACCATTTGTGGAGTGATGTTTGTGTTTGTGTTTGTGTTTGTGTTGGTGTGCGTGCGTGTGTGTGTGCGTGTGTGTGTGCGCGTGTGTTCCAGGCCACACCGAGGCGGAGCGGTCCCTCAGGGAGTCCAAGCATAAGGGCCACATCAACATTGCCTCCTCCGACAGCGAGGTGGAAATTGTAGGAGTGCAGGACAACACAAGGTGAGGGATTGTTTCCCATGGGATATTAGCTACTGTGATTAGCTTCCATTTCAGTAGTTCGGAATAACAACTATTATCACATATTTGGTGGAGTGTATCTTTATATTATTTTGTACATTAACAATATATATATTTGAAAAATGAATGTAATTAAGTTTGACTTTTTCACAAATTGCCGGGCTTGTTTTCCAAAGATGTGCCCATCCTCGTGGAGGAGTGATCCAGAGCTTGTCTTCGTGGAAACCAAACTCAGTGGAACAGTTTAACAGCACAAGGCAACCCCAGTTGTGGACTAGCGTGTCCCCTCAGTCCAATTGGGTGTCTCCTCCCGAGGTGGTGGATCTAACTCTGGACGAGGATACGCGACACAAGTACCTACTCTGAAGCAACCAGTGCACTGCTGACTCCCCACAAAAACCTCCTCCTCTTTCCCACCCTAACATCCCAGCCCAGCCCCCTGCAGACTTTCCTTCCCAGGGAGAGGGTTTACAGCCTGAGACCTAAGGTTCTTCCTGTTCCAGAGGGCTGCTTCTTTCTAGCCGACTTTAGTACAGCTTTGTTTATGTTAAAAAAGAAGTTAAAAAGCCATTTTACTTGCGTTTGGTTCCCTGGTCATTTGTTTTTAAAGTGAAAAATGTGATTTGAGTCTGGTGATTTTGATATTGCAAAGCACTACTACTGCAGGTAAAAATGTATAGTATGTTTTACATAAAAAGCAATATTCTCATACAGTTTCCTGAAGACTGTTCTGCATGTTTTGTGAAAGTGGCAAGAGAATAACTGCAGCATGAAGTGAGGAGAGTGAGGATCAGTGGCATAAAATAGTGTTACCTTGCTACACTGCTGACTTGTGGTTTACTCTGACTAAATCTAGCTATAATCGCCTACAATTAGTTCTAAATTAGCCAGTTAATCACTCTAAAGAATCGACTTCAGCTTGGGAACAGATACATTTTGAAACACTGGCTCCACATTCACAACTTATAATTCTGTGACACCATGGTTTCTAACAAATGTATTTGGCACTGCCAAATATTTGTATTATCTTAAATATCTTTTTGGAAAGTTGGAATTTAAATGTTCCACATATATAATGCTGCTGTAAAATCCAACGGATTTCTGTTGCAACAGTTAATATCATCCATTTTGAGAAAATTCACTGAAAATGTCCCAGCTTTTGATTTGGTGTGAATGTATGTTCCTGCAGTACTATCTTGGTGTGTGTGTGGGGGAGGGCATGTAAATGAGAAATTAATTCTTATATGTTATTTCTCAGGACCCCCTTAATGACAACTGAGGAATTGTATCTTCCAATTAACATTTTAAAAGCAAGATGGCCTAAATGCCTTGGAATGTGCACAATTTTCTTTGAGTTATCAATAGCCTGTTCTTTCACTTAAAGAATCAGCAGATTTCTTTTAGGTCTCTTGAAAGAGATATTTTAATTATAGATGTGAATTCAGTACATAGGTTTTATCTCAAATAAATATATAGTATAGTAGTCAGTCCCTGCTTATAGGGGCTTGAGTAGACACATATTTAATGTTACGGCTTTGTTTAACCTGATTCTCAAGGTTTTCTTTCTCTTTGTGTCTTTCTTCCTTTCTTGTGGTCTTATCTTTGTGTATCATACTGTACTTCAGCATTTGACAATATAGCCTAGCTCATTTTTACCAATAATAAGAATTTATTCCACTCTTCTATTTTACCACTTTGGCTAACTGCATGTTACATCTGTTACTTTATCCCTTTTGATAAGTTATTTAATCATTTTATTTTTGCTCTTTTGGTTTCTGAAAGGGAAAATCATAGATGCCAGGAACTGAACCAAAGTCTAAATGGAACTGTTGTAAAGGAAAGTCTAATCATGTCAGGATCTATTATGCTTCTGACAATTTTCTTTGCACATATGAATTGTATTTAAAAATGTTCGTCTTTTGAAACTGAAATCTAGATGTGGATTTTAACTTGAAAGTGTAACCCCTGATATACTATCAAATCAAATGTGTAAATTTGACATAATAATGATGAATTAATTTGAACTGAGAGTTCTTGAGTGTTTCCATTGGCCAGTTTTTTTTCCACTGTATGCAGCTAGCTAACACTGAAATGCAAGTTTAATAATCAGACCTTTATTGCATGCGGAATCGCTCAGTCAACTTTTTTGTGTAGCGCCTCATCATTATTGTTGTTAAGTAGGACATTGCTTTTAGGGCTTAGTGGTTGCACACACCATGTTTTGTTATGTTTTTAACGGTAATTTTAAAAAAACTAAAACTTTTCTCCAAACTTTTAATCCTGTCCATTTATTTTACTTTCAGTGTCTTAAATTAACAAAAATGAGTGTTGATATTTTGTTGCTTCTGCAAGTCCTTGACTTTGTTGGAATGATGTATGTAGAACAAAAGAAAACTATTTTAAAAATAAATAGAGTATTATTTAAAGATTACTTCATTTATTTACTTCTCCATGTTAAAGGAAGGATGTTTGAATGAGATGGGTTTTAATATAAATAGGCAAAATGCATATTGCGTGCCAAAATGCATGGCATAGCACATCCCTTGTAATGTGACATTGGGATGTCTCGAGTTCTCACTTCTATGCGAGTTTGAAAATGTGTTAGTAAATTAATCTGCATGTGTCTTCGGGTGTGTGTGTCGGGCTAAAAGCGGTTCTTATTGTTTTAATACAATCCAATAGCCAGGCAGTCTAGACAAGGCCCTCACAGGCTGGGTCACAGGGCATTCTTTGGCACCTGCCACTAGGGATACACATAGAATTCAGATCAACAAAACAATGAGGGTATTGCAATCTTCTTGCCCCTTTCACCCTAACCCTTCTACCATCTCTGCTCATCCTAAGGGCTGATCAGCTGTATGCTAATTCAAGATAGGACTGGGAATCCCTTGTGATGACTAGTTGAAGTACCTCAGATGTTTGTTGGGAACAGAAATTAAGACATTCTCTACTGGCATCCAAGAATCTGCAAGTAGTTTTTTTTCCACATAATGTCTTTTTCCAGATTTTTACTTACAGCAGCTTAGGATACATACAGAGAGTAACCACCAGAGGGCCATATTTTAACGTAAATGCCAAATAAATTTAGTTTTTTGTTATTTTTTCTGGGTGCTATAGTCGCATCACACAATACAAAATATGCGATTCCTTATTTGAAAAAATAACACAAACTGAATACATATATCAGTAAAATGAGAGTGCAATGGCCAGTCTCCTTTGATAGTGAAGGAGCCATAAGGTCACGCTAGTTGCAGTAATTTGACCTCTCTAGACAATAGTTCGGGTGCACAACGGTAGCAGGGCCCAGAGTTCTTTGTGTGGACCTATAGCTTTGTGGTGATGGTATGAGGGGGACATGTGGGACTGAGAGTGTTGCAGATTGAGCTCCTCTCCCAATTCCCATCTGTTTTTTTTTTTTATTAGACCAGATTCATGCAATAAAAAATTGCAATTTATTTTACCTATTTTTACTTTCTGAACGTATGTATGTGTAATTTCATGGCACATAGGGAATAAAAAATACAAATTTAACATGGTAAAGGTCTAGATTTATGTAAATAATACATAAGAAAATCGAATAATTAAATTAATCTGATTTGCTCTTAATTTAAATCAAGGGTTGTCCCGCTAGCTATCTCCACCTCGTTGCAATTCACAAAAGACGGGTCTCTGATCTGATTGGTGCTGATGCATGCCAGAGTTAGAGGGGTCTTAGTGGAGGTGTTCGTTGATTGGTTCACTGGGTCTTTGTCTGTGAGGCAGCTGAGAAGCCCGTCCAGTATGTATGTACTGGACTTGGAAGGGACCATTTCCATGGACCATCTGTCTCGCAGGCTACCAATACAACAAAGGATCCAGGATGGTGTTGGTACACGTTGGATATTTGGTTCTTCCTGTCTTCGGCTCTGTAAGAAATAGAGGTATGGTTATTCGCCTATTCTAACACTTCCATGTCCGTCTCCACGTTCTTTAAAAAATGCAAACAAAGCTTGGGAATTGACACCTGCCGCAAAAAAAAATCAAGCCCTTTAGCAAGGTTGACAGAGCTAGCACACGACGTTAGCCGTTTGCTGACGTTAATCCCGACGAGGGCGATTTAAAATAGTATTCACGTGGCATGTGGTTTTATATATTCTAACGTTATTGCATTAAATAAATGTTACTGCTTACCGAAGTCGGCATTTCGCACCGGGCTACTGTTAGTCATACATACTAAATTATTGTACCTGTCAAATTATTTTTGGTAACGCTAGTGCTAATCATGGCTAGCATTTTCTGCTGTCGTTATATTTGCTAATAACTCCGCGAGCTTCCTTTGCCGTCATTGACATTGTTGTGTCAAACAAGCAACACGGTTTTGCCGCTGCTTGTGTTGCCTGATTCGATTGATGCACAGCTACAACTTAACTTTTCACAATTTTGTCTATCTCTAGTTAGTACCGACGAGGCCACAACCTCATTTAACGTCAGCTCTGACCTAAGCTGGTTTTACTATTGTAATCTGCTCTAGCAGCTGTTGATAGATTTCAGAGCTAGCTTCCTTTTGTTTACTCCGTGTCCTGAAAAGCGAGGACTTTGTTCGTAGCAGTCAAATTCATTGTCAGCTTTTTGTTAATGCCAAAATAGATATAGACAGATATAAGTATCATTAAAATAGGTTCCTAAAATGTATCATGACGTTAATTGGATTTAATTCAATTGTTTGGTTGCTGGCAGCTGGGCAAAGACCTGACGCTATATTTAGAAAATAGGTTTTAAACGTTGTGACTGCAATGGCTTGCTACGAATGACACGGTTGGCATAAAACTCTGACCATAGTGGTAGAACAAAATATGGTCTGCACAAATTATTTTCCCTTTTTTGTTTTGTTTGAATAGCCTAAAATAATATTAGCCGCGCCATCCAAAATCACCAAAAATACAGCGTCCACGAAGCAGACTCAGTGCTGATTTTATATAATAATATGACGTGCATTTTATAGACATGCATTAGCTAGCACCAATGATTTCATTGTGCTTTTATTTGTGTTCTTTTTTCCTGTTCCATAGTATCGAGGCTGGCTCTACATTCCGCATTTCTCAGACCTTTGTCCCCCTCCATTGTGTAGCTAACGATCATCTGCTGCTGTCTGCCGTAGCCTCTGCCTGTTCTCTGCATCTAGCTGTATTGTGAACCCCTTCTTCCTCATTTCCTCTTTCCATCTGAAGACGACATTGGCATTAAAACAGAGTTCCCACTCATACCGTATCCTTCTGTGTAACTGACTAAAGAATAACACCTTCTGTAGAATACAGTTTGTCTTTTTTTAAACTGTCATGTTGCTCTTTAGTAAATAACCCATTGTAGCATTAGACTTTACTACAAAATGTCATTGTGATTCTCCCATTCAGTGTGGATAGACTGCATTCTGCTGTAAATTTCTGTAAAGTGGATACATTTTGACCCCTGATTCGATTACAGCCAGGCTTGATCGAACGCCTGAGTAGTTTTTATTTTTAAAAGGTGCATTGTATCAGCATAGCCAATCCAGCACTACATTTTCAATTGGCACTTGCACTTGATTGGCCCTCTTGTAATGTAAATCACAAATTGTCCTGCTTTTACAATGTCATCATCCTTAAAACAATTTACCAATTGGCTTTTAGTAAACAGCTTAGTCATGTGCATGCTATTATTTACCCGAGCAAATTTCAAATTGTCACCTTCGACGGTCCACTGCACCTGTTCCAGTGTCTAAATGGCTGGTCATAATCTTATCCATGTATGCAAGTCTTTGTTCATAATTAAATAAACCCATTTAGTTGGTAGCTGTAAATTGGCAGGACTTAACTCATCTTGCCATTTAAAATTCCTCTTTGTGAATCACTACCATGCACAGCACAGTCTCCCCTGGTCTCTTCAGACACCCACACCCACCAGAATGCTATCCATTTTACAGGGATGTGTATCCTGCACTGCTGTAGAATTCCTTTTTAGAATCAAAATGTCTTTATTCTTTGGTTGTGGTTTCTCTACCTTATGTTATTTGTATTAGATCCTAATGCATGATCATTTTTTTTATTATAGTCCACATTGAACAGCAGATTCCAATGTAATCTTTGTGTAGAGATGTCCCTGCTGTACTGAAATGTGCTGTAAGCATACACATCTACTCATTGGATGCTGCTTCTGTTCTGTTTACCCTACAGAGCATGGTTGGGCCTTGCCTTTGGTCTTTATTTGCATGACGTTATGATTATTATGATTATATTATTATTACAATTATCACACACTGCCACACATACTAATTTTTCCAATAAAGACTGTAGTATTTTTCCTAACCTTCAGTGTGCTTTTTGCTGATTTCCATGTGTGTGTGTCCCTCCTCCCTTTCCACCATGCTGTCTCTGAGGCAGCCCCCCTCCCCCTTCTCTCTGTGCTCTCATCTCTTAGCTCTCTCTTGCTTAGGCACTTTAAGGTGCTACTCTGAATTATGGGATTAGGAACAGCCAAATCTCTCGGCACTGCTGTAAAAAAGTTTCTTCTTTTTAATGAGAGGCATGGAGATCAGGATTAATGTTGGAACCATACAGTCATCCCAAACCCTTTTTGGTCAATCCACATTTCATTCGTGCACACTCTTTCCAGCTCTGGCTCATTTGATGTGTAGTGGTAGTAAGGCATCTCCTCATCTTGTTTCTTAAACAGTCTCAACCTTAACACTGCCTAACTAGGTTACACTTTGGGTAGCTATGCTTTGTTTACCAACGTGCACCTCATCAATGAGCAGGCATTCGTGGAAAATAGTGGGACATGCATGTATCTGTCACAAAGTGGTGTGGCCGGGAGATTTTGCGTTCTCTTGCTAAACATAAACCTAGCAGGCCGTCTTAGAAATGCACCCTAAATCAAACACTAATGTGAGTGATCTGCCGCTTCTACCTAATATGTCGTTAATAAAAGGAAACATAGGTAGATGCATAAGTGGCGAGCCGGGAATGGTAGCATTGATAGGCTGATTTTTGTTTCAATAAATCTTTTTAAAGTATGTCTTTCTTTCAACACTGTCTACCTTTAAAATATATTTAATTGACACAAAGTAGAGCTGTTAGTGTTATCTTTCAGCAGTGTGTCATAAAGAAATAGAGAATAATCCATAGAGGATGGTATTGACGTATTTAGTCTATGGTCTCTTTAATACCTAAACATGTATAAACATTTTATAACACATTTGCCAGTTACTTTATGAAAAGGTTAGTAAAGAGCAAACATTTTTGCAATTTTAAGTAGCAATATTTGGGATTAAGGTCTGAAATATTTGTTTTATCTAAAATTATTTTATCATTTAATAATTCATTTTATTTAGTGCATTTCTGATACTCAAAGATGCTTCACGCTATCAAATATCCAGTATCTTTACATTTTTTATTTAAATAGATTTTCGCATGACCATAATATGTTAACAGTTATCCTTGTCTACAACGGCAAGGTCTGGCTGTTGCTTTGCCTTCATGTTGTTTTCGAAGGTCTAATTCATTTCTGACTGTATATGTCAAGAGAGATTATAGATTTTTGGTCTGAACTGTAGTATAAAAATACTCCTAAACTGGAAATTAATACCAAACATTTAAGGGCATACATCTGTCAACATCTGAAGAGGACAATAAAAAAAAACAAGGCTGTACTAAAACCAGTCACCTAAACCCCAAGTGCAACTGTAAGGATTTGTTGGTGATTTATATGAACATCCACACTTCTGCTACCCCTCACCTCCTCCCTTACTATGTGTGATATATTGAAACTAGACTCATTTTAATGCCATATAGAAGATGCTTGATGGATGCCACAAAAGGGCACATTGACATCGCCATGGCTCTCTCCAATCCCTTTTTCTTCATTTGTTCAATATGTAGTAAGAAGATGCTGAGGAAATGGGGGTGTAGACGCTATTACGGAGGAGAGTAGTATCACTGATTATAAAGCTGCAGAGCGAGGAGGAGGAGGGGAGGTTAGAGAGAGGCAGGTTGGACGTCAGACTGCTGCAGTCACGGGTGGGCTGGGCTACATGGCCCATCACTCAAACAGGCAAACCATGCCGCAGCCACACCGTGGGGGAGGGGCTGTTGATGTAGCTGCAGCTCTGGGGGGAGGGGAGAGCGGATTTGCACCAGTCAGGAGATTTACAGCCACAGCACAGACACAGAGCAGAGGTATGAGCAGACAGACAACCACAATATCGGGGCAACTCACTGGGGGCTGCTCCTTCTCTGAGTAAAGTGCTGCAGCAGTGTGTCAATTATTAATGATTTTAATCAGATTTCTGGGCAACAGGTCCAATTCACCCCATTTGGCCATTCCATAAAAGATGTAATGTATTCCGAGCATCAGGACCATTTTCCCATTGATATTGAGCTTGTTGTGTTTTACACCATGGTGACGTAAAGCGTTATTATCAGCACTGAGGGATGATGCCTCAAAACGTAAAGCCCTCTGGACCATCCGAACCAGAAGTCAACCATTTCCGCTCTACTTCCTCAGCCCAACTTCATCGCCCACTCCCTATGGCTCCAAGGTTCACTTGCGCTGTCTCCCCAAGGCTATTTGGAATGTAGCCACACAAAAAACTGCAAATATGTCACATCAGCAACTAGAGCAGTCTGCTGCCTAGCATATTTAGCAGGCAATGATATGCTTAGACAAAAAGACAGTAAATAATTTTTTACCGAGCTGAACATACCTTTTGGATAGCCTTCAATTTGCACTGCTTTGTATCTGAAATAGCGTATTTGGTCGGTAGTAAATGCTGCTTGGGAAGCTTAGATAATTTGATAATTACACAAAGGCTTAAGGACCAGGTGACAGGCATTAATGTCATTTGTCAGCTGCTGTACACTAAAAATGTCCACGAATATGACCTAATTTAATACCCAGTCATTAAGGTTTATCCATATCTGTTTTTATCATGCTATCCCTACTATTCTATACAAAGCTGAGCTTGAGGCTTATACACATGTGCACATGACATCTGAGATCTACGCAAGTATGTAGAACATACATGCAAGGCCGTGCATAGCCTCAGCAACTTGCCTTTCACATTAGAGGCACATGCCTCAATGAGCTGGGTCCCCACCCCCCATAAGAGTGTCTGTTACCTAGACCGGACAGCTGGGGGGCTATAACTGGTGGCTGAAGGAGCAGCTGCCTATTCCACCCCCACTCCACCCACTAAACCTCCTCCTTCCCTCCCCGTCCTTCCTTCCTACCATCCCTCCTACTATCCCCTGGGCCAGGAGGAGTAATGGATATTGATTGTCTGGCTGTGACCCAGCAGCATGCTGATTCAGCAGGTTGGCCTCGACCCCCCATCTCCTCCTCTTCTTCTGGTACAGACAGAGAAACAGGCTGGACCCAGGGTGGAGTAGAGATCCTCCTCAGCAGCTTGCCTGAGATGGATGAGGAGAAGTAGGGTTGGATTAACAACCTGAGCCCCCTGCCCCACCCACCCAGCGGGTGTAAGGTCTGGCTGACCACACTGCTTCGCTGTGTAGTATTTCAAGGTTAAAGGAGAGAAAGTGCTCATTATAAAATGCTAAGAGCGGACCATGGGGGTCACCAAGTCTGTTCCCAGTCCGTCTGCCGTTACCCGTTTTGTATCCTGGGTGAGGTCACTCTCTTTCTGTTTTCAACGATTGACTGCCTAGGTGGATGGATAGTTGATTAGTGCGTTTGTGAGTATCCTGTTTTTGTTTTTAAGTGTTTTTGAGATATTTTTCTTGTTTCTGCTGTTGTGCCGTCTTCTGTGTGGAAAGAACGAATGTGTGGAATGGTGTCTGTGGGAACATACGTGTTGTTATGCTTCATGTTATTTTTCTCATTTCTTGGTCCAATATCCTCATTGGCATCGTTTCTCTCCCTCCAGGGGCACACTTCACGAGGCATCAACACAGCCATGCTACCTCCTGCCGACACTTTCACCTGGGGGCGCCACAGGCCCCCATCTCAGCCGAGTTTCCCCTGGGCCACGCCAGCCAACCCCAACAGAACGGGCTGGCCGCCCACCTACCCCCTCCCCCGCTTGCCACCCTGCCAGCACCCCCTCAATTCCAGGAGGTCCCTGGGCCTCCGTTCCTACCTCAGGCCTTACACCAGCAATACCTCATCCAGCAGCAGCTGCTGGAGGCGCAGCACCGCCGGCTCCTCCCCCATTCCAGGTACAAACTCAGCCACTTACACAGTCGAAGGTCTAGACCTTGTGCACATGCTTGCTTATGGGCATAGCCATGGCTTAACAAGCAGCACACCAGCAGAATAAGGACTATTCTAAAAGCAGCTGGTTTTGTATTCTCTGACATACATAGTTTTCTATGTTTCTTTTTTGTCAGAAATGAAATATATACATTATTCTTGAAATTCCTTTGCACAACCCCATTGCCAAGAGTAATTTTTTTCTTACGGTGCAGACAGACTATACGAGTTGCATGCTGAGAAATCTCATTGCCTTCTCCATGCAGACGAACACAAGAGCGCGTCCCCATGAACCCCCACCGACTGCGTTCGGGCTATGAATACTCCCCTCCCCTCCACGTCCCACAGCCAATCACCACGCAGCAGCAGCAGCAGCAGCAGCAGCGCTACCTGGCCGAAGGCACGGACTGGTGAGTTACCGTCAGAGATTAAACAAGGACCTGGGAAGACGGTGACGCGTCCCTTTGTCGTCTACACGTCAATCTGTCTCTTTGACATGGGCCGGGGTGTTGATTGTGTTTGATTGTGTGTGTGTGTGTGTGTGTGTGTGTGTGTGTGTGTGTGTGTGTGTGTGTGTGTGTGTGTGTGTTTGTGTGCGTGCGTGCGTGCGTGCGCCGCTGCAGGGACCTCAGCGTGGACGCGGGCCTTCCTCACCACCAGTATCAGCTCCAGCAGCTTCCGCAGCACTATCAGCATTACCTGGCCTCTCCCAGAATGCACCATTTCCCCAGGAACACCTCCTCTGCACAAGTGGTATGTCCAGTGAAAATCTTATTTGGTATTTTTGGCATTTTATATTATTATGTTATGTTGATATTCATAAACTGTTACACTGTACGATTCACTGCCCACTAGTTGCATCGTTTTCACCATTTGATTACAAACTGGTGTTGTCTGACTAGTAAATAAAGAATCCATGTCTACTGTCTTTTTTCAGGTTGTGCATGAGATCAGAAACTACCCCTACCCTCAGCTCCACCTGTTGGCCCTGCAGGGCCTCAACCCATCGCGCCACGCCTCGGCTGTACGAGAGAGCTATGAGGTAACCTCCCTCCCCACCTGGGTGCTCTCTCTCAGACCACTTATCTCTGTGCTTCTGGTGTCTGTAGTCCTATGACTCGCAGTTGGACTACAAAGCTGTCACTGACTCCTGGCAGCCTCTGCATCCCATGGTCCACTGGTGTATGGCTCTAATTATTCGGGTCATTCGATTGCCCTAGTCCCGTGTGATTGTGTCCGACTAGGTTTATCTTGTGTTGTGTTCCCTGCTGTTGTGTTCTTAGCGTGCGTCTTCTCTGCCCTAGGAGCTGTTGCAACTGGAGGATCGGCTGGGCAGTGTGAGCAGAGGGGCCATTCAGACCACCATTGAGAGGTTCACCTTCCCACACAAATACAAAAAGGTAAGGAGCTCGCGCTCTCTCTAATGCTCTAATATCCCTGGCTCAGTGGAACAACCACTGGAACAGGGAAAAACTGGCTCAAGCAGTAATTTGATGCCTGTGCTTGAGTGGGACCTAATGTCTCATAGACTAAAAGACACTAAAAGCCTTTTTGCTTTGGAACTAATTCTGACCATGTGTTTACGCATGCTTTGCACGTATAAATGTCGGAGCTCGATGACCTCACTGGGCACTGATCATCCCTTTTCGATTGTGACTGTTCCACAGAGGAAGCCTCTGGAGATGAAGATCGGTGAGGAAGATGAGGAAAATGACGTGGATGAGAAATGTACCATCTGCTTGTCCATGCTGGAGGACGGAGAGGATGTCAGGTAATGCACGAGAGGACACCCTCATAGGGGAGGGGGTTCGAGTGGCTGTCCAGACCTCCCAGTGGCCCCTGCTCGTTTCCCGCAATGTTTGATTTTGTGCCGTCCAGTGTGGCGTGGTGCGAGCCGCATATGATCCTGCGTATGCTCACATGAGCATTCCACCATGCAGATTTAAGAGCACAACTGCCCGGGGAGGAACATGTTGGCCATTGGGACTCGGAGACAGAGTTTGTTTATGTGACACATGGTCTCAGCTGCCTGTGAAGGGCTTGGGATTGTTGAGCCAAAGCAAAACGAGCGAGAGCAGACTGAATTAGCCCTATGAGTATCCACGATAGTGTTTATGGCTAGCGCGTGACCATGACGGTGTCTGAGTTAGGGCATTTTGTTCTGTAGAGCTGTGACTTTGTTTAAATCAATAGAGGACATGCATGCTATCCATTTTTTTGGGTTTAATTTGTAGACTTTGTAGTGAGTACTGAGGGAATGACCTACCAACCTTCTTGTTTTCCCTTTTGCGCTCTCTGTCACTTTCTCTCTCACCAGGCGGTTACCCTGCATGCACCTCTTCCACCAAGGCTGCGTGGACCAATGGCTGGCCACCAGCAGGAAGTGTCCCATCTGCCGGGTTGATATAGAGACACAGCTTAACCCTGACAGCTGATGGCCCGTGGGAGGAGTTTAGACCCCCCCTCCCTGTCAATCACCCCGGTGTGGTCCCTGTCTCGCTCCCACCCCGGTCACTGGCCCTGGTTTGCTACCCAGGCCCCTTCCCCCCTTTCGGGTGCTTTGCCAAATGTCTATCCAGACGTCACGTGACATCTTCACCCCTCTGACTCATGCTCTACTGAGCCAACCCAGGATTACCAACTGCAGGAGAGGCTGCAGAGGACTCTCTGACTATTCTCTTATCTCTCTCTCTCTTTCTTAAATAGAAGCACATTGTTGTAAATCCCTCTGGAAAACAAATAATACACACTACTCACATCCACAGACAAAGACAAACACATGGACGCTGTCTCATGTACACAGGGTTTACTCGTAGCTTGCTGGTCTTTGATGGGGTGTCGTCGTTGCTGTTGTGTTGTCGTTGCTGTAGGTAGCTGGGGCTGTGTATTTTGTAGCATGTTTTTAAAGCCATGACGTAAGTACTGAGAGTGGAGAGCACACGACCCCAATGCCAGCGGGCTACTTTCTCTCTCTCTCTCTCTCTCTCTCTCTCTCTCTCTCTCTCTCTCTCTCTCTCTCTCTCTCTCTCTCTCTCTCTC
>JAVQJS010108378.1:0-10205 GCA_036024795.1 Galaxias rostratus | reverse complement strand
CACACACACACACACACACACACACACCGTCCCTTTCTCTCTCTCTCTCTCTCTCTCTCTCTCTCTCTCTCTCTCTCTCTCTCTGTATCTATATATGGAACATATGGACACACACACTCACACACACACACACACACATACATACACATACAGACGCACACAGACACACCTGCCACTGGCACATTCCCCCTTTCAATCGTACCCTGCCTGTTGCTATGCATAACAGTTGCTTATAACCAGTTGATGACGACATAGTAAGCGATAGCACTGCACATGTGTTACCAAGTCCTCGCCTTACCAGCAGTCATCCAGATGCTTTATCTCCTCGTTTTGTTTTTGTTGAGCTACTCCTTGTTTTTATTATACTGTGATTTATTTCAAGCCCACCTGGAAACACCACCACCAGTGTACCCTTGAGCAAGGCACGTATCAATACGTTGCTCCAGGAGGACTGCCCCTGAAATCTCATTATGAGTTGCTATGGTTAAAAGCGTTGTCTAAATCACCGTAAGATATCTAACGAGACCTCTCCATTGGACATGTCGGAAGCAGTTCCCAGTGTTGCGATGGCCAGGGTCGGAAGACTGTGAAACGGACAAAAGGAGATGCCCCATGTGCATCGCAGATCAGCCACAGCTTCTTTGTGGATTTTAGAGGCAATCTACATCGCCACTTTGTGGCGAGAAATAACTTTATTCTTGTCACCATAAGAGCAATGACCCAGAGCAATAGTCAGACAATTTTTTTTTATGCCCATCCAAAACAAATCACACATGTGACATGGTCACTGATGCTCATTCTCAATAATACACTGATATGACCAAATGTGTGTATTTGGGCCTGACGACAAAATCAAGTTGCATAGTCCTCCCATGCATCTGATTTCAAATGAGCTTGAATGGGGGACCATGGCTAAGCAGCTCCCTGACGTCTAGGGAAACCAAACCAGGAAGTTCTTATCACGGGGGTCTTCGGGACCTTAGCAGTTGTTGTTGCTGTGGAGTTGACTTTTGTCTTGCGTAACTTTCATCTGGGTTGGTCTTGTGGTTCTGTAACCTATCTGAGGCCAGCTTCAAAAATCCTGCTTCATTCTACCGAACTGTTTAGATATGGATTTTCCACTTGGTGGTCGACTCGAACACATTAAAAGACGATTCTGTTGTTGTTTTTTGAATGGCAAAGAGATGTTTTTGTTTCAGTGGTACCAAATATTCTATTCTATTGCTTGATTGAATAAGAGGTTCCTATAAACAAGATGCAAACACTGGGGGACATCGCAATCACCGTTTTGTATTCTCCGTGTAGATGACTGGTCCTTAATCCTGCAATTCTTCTTTTGTCTTTACCGGGGATGCGCAATCAGTGGTAAGAGACAGGATGGTACTGGAAGGATCACTGATGCATTTTTCTTGGAAGGGGAATTTCACAAACTTAGTATGACTTTCAGCCAGGGATCTATTGGAAGCTCAAGGAACGCTGGTCGTTCATCTTCTTATCACACTAATGTTTGTCTGCACACTTTGTGAACTAATTTGAAAAAGATTCGGAGCGCGGGGGGGAGCTGTCTAATGAAATTGGCTGTCTAATGTCAATAAAACCACCCAGCTGCCATTTTACTACCAACTGTACAAAAATACCCCACTAACCAGTCGAATCGAAGTCAAAGTGGTCAACCTAGGCTTGGTGCTGTATAATCGAAGATATTGACAGCCGTTGTTATGGTTACTCCGAGACCTTTAAAACATCCCACGTAAAATTAGGAATAAACCGTGATTATTTACAGTCGGTAACCAGGCCGGAACCAGTGTAGAATACTGTACGACAAGCACTAAAAGGTATTTGTTGTTTTACGAACTCTATTCGGTTGTGTTACCTTCACCTTCTTCCTCCAAACTCAGGACGTTGCTATGGTGACGGGGAGGGATGACTCAAAGTTTTGTGGCCCTCCCATGTTTCTGGATATGACCGCGTTGACGGATGCAATAACCGCCCGTGTGGTCCTCCAACCCTTTCGCCACCTTTTCGAATTCCATAAAAACTTTCGTCGAACGAAACAAAAAACAGAAAGGAGTGAGACGCGTTAGCAACGTCAAAACCCAAAAGGGCTCTCGCCTACGCAGGCAGAGAATGTGTTGGGCCAGAAAGAAACATTGAGGAAGAAAAGGTTTAGGAAAGGAGGGGGAAGTCTTTGAGGAATGTCAGTTGGTTAAAAAATGATGCTGTAGGAGTGGAATCTGTAAAAGATATGTTGGCGGGAAGAGGATGTTTATGAGAGCAAAGGGAAATTCTTAGGAAAAGCCAAGGTGTTGCACGGGGGGTTATTTATTCACCACACCATTTAACAACTCTCCTATCAGTCTCTGTCAAGTGCATGTCAGACCAAAAATACTGTGGATGAAGGTTTTAACCTTTGAACTGTCGGGCGCATCTGGCGAAAAACACAGATATGAACAAAAACTCCTAGATTTATCGAGATTTAGCTGTAACGTTCACTGCGTCTTACAAGAAGCAAAGTCTAAAATGTCTTGTTTATTCTTTCAGACAGTTTTAAACATTTGACTCTGCACCTTGTTCTTTTAAGTCTCTAAACCTTGAAAAAACAGAATCAGATGTTATGGGATGTAGTTTCAATAAATCAATTTAGATTACTGGCAAGAGATCGGAACAAAATATATTATTATTTGCATATCATTTACAGCTTAAGTGGTTTGGTGAGGAATATAACCTGTTTTTGCTGGGCTTGCAGTAGTGAACTCTTTGAACTTAAAGAGACATTGAGTAGCATGTGGTCCGCACTCTCCCTGTGAAGTGTGTTCAGGTACAAGCAGCCCGTTTCCAAACCACTCCATCGGCCCTGGAGGTATAGCCAAAGGTATCTTTGGCAGACACTTCTTATTTTCTTAATATTGGCACAGGGCAACCCACAAGGCTGGTTCAAACATTTTAAAAGACTTCCATTATGACACATGAAAATAAAATAAAAAAAGTTGGCAACTGGAATTTGGCTATTAGTGTGGTATTCTACCATTTGACCCCCTTCCCTACTATAGTAAGAGCGATTAGAGTTTCTAAATATTTAAGTTCTACACTCTAAAATTGCTTAGAGGCCAAACAACTTGAAAATGTTCGAATGTTTATTAAATGAAAAGTATGTCTCGTGTAAAGAGGCTGTATACCTAAGTGAGTCTATATTTCTATACTCGAAGATTCAGAGGCACGTTAATACTAACACTTATTGCTGGGAAACACAGTTCAAGTCTACCATAGAAACAATTTGAACAACCGATCTTCCTGGCATTGCTAACGGCACGTGTAATTTCCACTTTCTAATTGACGTGTGCGTGCGTGTGTGTACGTGTGCGTGTGTGTGTGTGTGTGTGTGTGTGTGACTCCTCTCGTCCAGCCTTTCGGGGGAGACGGCTGGTGTGACACCATAAACAACCGGGCGTACTGCCAGTACGACGGAGGAGACTGCTGCCCCTCCACGCTCTCCAGCAGGAAGGTAACCCAACACACACACTGTTTCTCCTTCAATACTTCCATGGTGAGAGAGTCGTCTGACTCCCGTGTGGCCGTTTCCCCTTCACATAAACCCCCTCCTGCTCCCACCCACCCTCAGACCGAAGCACATAGCGATACTATTTAACAGACATATGAATTCCTGGTAAATGTCTGAGTGTCGTCGTGTACACTCTAGCTCCCGCGGTCGTCTTCACTTCCATCACCGTGCACGAGTTATGTCGGGCGGCTCGACGGCGTGTTTTTTCTTCCTCGGCCTTTCATGAGTGAGGAGGGTTGTTGAAGGCCAGGTGTCTGTGGTCTTCCCTTGGCCACTCTATGAAAGAGCGAGACTGGGCGGCCGAGCTGCGGACGGGCCTTCCGCCGGGGTCCTCTCCCAGGGTCAGGCGGAGCGTGAGACTCCCCGTCCTGTCTCGAGGTGGCTCCAGCGGAACCCGCTCAGTCGGCTGTTTATGCAGACAGAAGGAAACTCACACCTCCGTTTCCACGGCGACCCGTCGGGGGCTTGACGATTGAGTTATAAGTCTGTTTAGTTTTTTTCTTTTTTTTTGTGTGGTGGAGCCCCGGCTTTAGGACTAACCTAGCATACACTGTCAACACTAGCACATGACTGACAGCTAGCTGGTGCTGGTGAATGATCAAAATTAAAATAAAAGGGCTGGTTTGGCCAATTCGCTATTGGGATAAGCTTGAAATACTCCATGTGTCTAATTATAAAGCAGCCTACATCTGTTTTCAAGTAGAGAAGGTTTGACGCAGTGAAACATGAAGGCTACAACAATTTAAATACCGATAGAATAAATCACACATTACGTTTACAAAGATTATAATGGTTAACTATTGGTTAACTATCTTATTGGTTCAATATATTTGTCATACATAAATCTATCATTGACCGAGCAGGCAAGCAATTGTGTTTTTGTCTGTAGCAGAGAAGAGGAAAAAAAACAAGGCACTCGGCAAAAAACACACCATCGTTTTGGCTGAAATATTCCCGCCCTGCATCAACGAAACACCACGGAACTTAGGAAACACATTATATGCAAAGAAATGCATTTGAAACCCATCCTATCGGGCCTCCTCGACATAAAACCTCTGGAAGTTCGTTGGCTGCCTCGTCCCGAATGAAACGATTACCCCCTCTGCCCACCCTATTGGAAACACGAGGGAAGATCGCCTCGGAGGTGACCGTACGTGCGGCGGCCTCACTCTCCCGCTCGCGCAAATGTTTATGTTTCTTGCAACAGACGGCTTTGCGGGGAATCTGCGTTTATTTTGCAACCTGTGGCGATGGCTCGCTTCCTAGACAAGATCTGGCAACCTCTCGTTGTTGATTCTTAACATGTGTTCATCCGTTCACCTCCGCAGTGTCCCCCCCCTTTTCGCTCAAGGCTCCTCGCTGTTACAGATCCATGGTTGAACCGTTTGACATCGCTCTCTTTATCTGTCTCCCGGGAAGGCTTTTCCCTCCCTTTGAAACTGTGAGGAAATACTAAGTGTAGGGGTGGACTCAAACGTAGAAACGATCCCGCCGACAGACCCGGAACCTTCTTTTTTTTTTGTTATCCAATGAGTCACCTGAGTCTCTTGATTGTTGAGAATTAGCACCGGTTTCAAATGGGATGTTTCAAGGAATTTGAAGTGGGTTTTCAACTGTGTTGTTTGTTGTTTTAACACCCACTCCCCGATGCTTGGCTTGGCCGACAGGTCGTCCAGTTCGGGGTGGACTGCGATCAGGACGAATGCACTTGCCGTGATCCGAACGCCGAAGAGAACAAGACCAAAGCCAAACGACCGGACGGCGGGTCTCCGTGACGCCGGGGCGATGGAGCGGGATGGGCACACAGAGCCAAGGCTCTCTCTGACTGGAGCCAGAACAGATGAACTTCGACCCTTACTATGATACACCCCCCTCGTTTCTTTCACCCTGCGAGACGTTCTCAATAGACCAAAAACAAACAAACAAACAAAAAAATGCACCATTTGAAGACTGTAGCTTTTAGAAATCTTAAAAAGGCACTTATCTGTGAAGACTAACCTGTATAGACTAATATATTTGGACAATCTCCTAAACTATGTAGTTGTAGTGCCATAAGTCTACCATATTTAACATATCACAAATACAATAATAAACGTATATGCAGAATATTACATTAACCTTCCTGCAATTGCTTTCCGTTGAAAATATATATTCTGATGGTCAAAGAACTGTCCAAAACACATGTTGTACCTATAAAATCAATAGTAGCATACATTGTCTGATATGTACATTATACTCTTTACTGAATAAAGTGTAACTTTATGAGACACATTTGGCCTGATTCTACTTGTGTGAAGCTGCTGAACTTGTTTTTATATATACCTATATTGTAAAGTAACGTTTGTGAAGTTAATCTTCCAATGCACTCTACCAGGCGGTTCAAACAAAATAATCCATTATCCACACTCCCACCATGTTAGAACCGTTCACTGAAATAACTGCCTTAGTCCCATGGGGAATAAGGCACTATTTCTATATCTTAACAAAATGTCTTGAATAAAATGGACAGCACTACTCTTCATAATATATTATTTATTATTATTCTTTGAAATAGCAAAGATCAAAGTGAAAAAGGTTAACATTATATTAGCCACGTATAGACAGTATACTGTACCATGCAGAATGTAGTTTGGATGATGTTTTCTATTGTAATGGTCCAAAACATTTTGTCCGTTTAAAATGCACAAAGCATTTACAATTCATCTCTTTCATGCCATTGCATTAGTAAAACATTTCTCATCACCCACCTATTTAAACATTGTCTTAGTTGAATACAAGCACAGATACGCAAATTAATCCATCCCAAGAAATGATGAGCAAATGTCAATAAATGGGAGTTATATAAAATATATAATTGACAGATGTAACGGTATTTGCATAAAAACAAGACCACAGGATGTACTAATATTAATATTGTGTTATCAATTGACATACACGTTGAAAAGGTCAGTGTGTTATACATTATTTACAGAAGTTAATCACTTCACTGTGCTATAGGTTGATGCATTTATGACGCGTTTTCTACCTATACAAATATCTACAAGCAATATTATTCACATGAGGCTTTTTTCAGAGATTCATTACTTGGTAAAGATGAATTATTAATCTGTGAGATTAACCGAATCATTCCTATGTTATGAAGAAAGAGTAAATGCTAAATAAAACAAAATGAAGCAATACTAGTGGAAACAATGTTTGAAAATTTGACAACATCTCTTTTAGAGATACACAATTATGTACTGTATGCTCATTCTGTAAACATTTAACTACATCTAAGGTGTATAAAATGTTGATTCTGTTTCGTTATCTTTTCTGACAAATACATGTCAACTATGTGACCATGTATTTTAGCTGGTTAGCATAATTAAAATGCCACTGGTGATGTAGCAAATACTGTTGTAGAGATTAGGCAATTTTAACTTTGAACATTTATAGACTACAAACAAATTACGGTGTACACAACCTCCAAGCGAACCAAAACGACCCCTATAATATCTGTATTTCAATGAAAGACCTGTGCAGCTGCTTTCATTATAAATGTACACTTATAATTCTACATTCAACGGGTTGGGAGAACTTTTTGTATGTCGTACGCTTGTACACCCAGGAGAGCAGAAAGGGATATATGTAAGAATGATTCCAAACTCCCCAAAAATCTGCATCAGCCCACCTACTGAACGACACGCCTCGCTTCCCCTCGTTTTTATGGAACGCCAACTGTGTTCCGATTCACAATTTTCTGGCGCGTTTTGAGACGCGTTGTGACATTCGGAGACGCGTTGCGATAAAAGCGTGAAACGCGCCACGCAACACTATTACTATTAACGGCAAGTATGGTCTTTAGAGCGGCGTATTTCACAATGTTGTATATCACCTCTGACGGCGTACAAAAATGCGTTTTCCCATAGGATAATAATCTCCACTCATTGTTTTCATAGCCGCTCAATTTTAGATTAGATAAGATTTTCAACCCCGTCAGTTAGGAATATGGACAGAAATAGCTAGCAGCTCAGCGTTGATCTCCATCCATCCATTAGCCATACCGCATATCCTATGCAGGGTCAAAGATCTCTGCTTTACAGCAAATAGGATTGCACCATGTCAGTTGGTCAGCTTTTGGGTGACTTAAAGAAAGTCCTCCGGTATTACTTTATTCTCATTTCAAATGTATTGGTAACACACTGTCATGGAAAAACAAGTAAAAAAGCCTTCTTAACTTTATTCTTGTATCTTGGCAGTGGAAAGAGTGGCGGTTCAGTGAGAGACTTAAGCTATCTGATCTGAGCTTTGGACTTTCAGGAAGTGCTTTGTTGGGTTGACTTGAAATGTCTCAAAATTTAATGATGAAATGCTTTATTAAGGCTCCCCAAACAAAAGCTGACACACATCGCCACAGAATTGGTGAATTGGGTGCAATCCTTTTGCAGCAAAGAAGATCCGTAGCTAGCTAGTGAAGTCTGTCTTTGCTCTTGACGAATTTGTTGAAAATATCCAAAATGTAGTGGCTGTGAAACTATAGGGCAGACATCACATCATATGAGAGAACAAAGTTTTGTTGCACTTTTTTCACGCCATTTTTGATCTCACTGCGCCACACAACGCGTCTCAAAATGCATCAGGGAGTGGCAAATTGTGACCCATTTGGCTTTCCATACATTTTGGGGCTGCCTGTCAAGCTACACAGCTTCAGTGCTAATCAGGCAGATGCGCCTCTTTTTAGAGGCTGTGTGTTTTCCCCGATATCAACACCAAAAAGGGCTTTATAAACTGAAAAAAACACAAACATGACAAAACTCTCCCCCCAAAAAAACAAATCAATATAAATATAACAACCTAAAAACAACCCCCTGTACACAAACACACACACATACACACACACACATACACACATTCTCACTGTGACGCCGGCGGGTTTTTCCGCCGAAGTTGGTTCACCTTGCCGTTCAGAGTTCTTTGGGCTCTCCGTAATCGTTGTACATGACGGGCAGAAGCTGCTCCTCGCAGGCCTTCCGCACGTCCTGCCCCAAGTCGACCCAGTTGAGGCCGAACGCCTTCGTGTCGGTGTAGCGGCAGAACAGGAACTTGAGGGACATTCTCCGCAGGCCGATCTTGGGCTCCTGGAGAAGGCCCCGACACCAGCCACTCAGGTTCTCCAGCTGGGAGAGGATCAGGCCCGCCTTCCTGTGAAGAAGCACAGATATGACACAGAGTACGTTTTAGAAGACACACGAGACACTTCTGAGGCCGACATTAGTTTATATGGATTGCCACAATTATTCAATTATACGCTCTAGGCCACATTAGTACCATTCATGCTAATACATACAGTATACGTAGCATACAAGGGTAGTTATTTTCCACACTCCCACCTCTAATGTACACCACAACATGTAATTTATTTCTATTAAGACAAAAATAATAGAGCCAGGGAATTGGCTACTATATGGGTTATTTTCTGGAATAACATAGCGTAACCTCATTGAATAAAGCAAACAATACTTTGAACACTTCCAATAGCCCATAAATAAAAGACAGCTCAAACATCAAACATTGTTTTTCCACTAAATTGTTACAGGCGAAAGAATCTGGGCTTGAAGGGAAACGGATAGTGGAATAAACCTATTTCCCTCTTTAGCAGTGCTATCATTCCTACAAATCATACTCCGTAGATGCTATGATCTACCAATGCTTTAAACTAAACAAAGCTAGTCAGCCAGGAGGCTGCACAGAGCTTTCAAATGTCTGAAAACATTTAAATCAAAACTCGAACTGAGGGGGGAATGAGGATTACAATTGGCTCATTCCTGTAGCTCGGGACTACCTCCTGGTCCAATCGTAATTCAAATGGTTGGGATCTGTTGCTTCATTGTTGACTGGCGACAGGAACCAACTAACTTCCAACAGGAAGAGGATTGGAATAAAACACTAGGTCGGTCCAAGCAAAAAGGATCAACGCTCCTAAAGAAGTCATCTTACAGGACATAATTATGTATTAGCACTTCAGAATTCCGGAACCGGATTCAGAATCCAAAGAACAAGCTCTTATCTGTTCTGAAGCAGCTAGGGGTTTCGTGAAGCCCCGGGTCTCCTGGACAGAGCTACTAACACACATTATTGAAAATATACATATTGGTTGTGCTAATCTATTGGCCAGCCTGTTCCCTAACATTTGTATTCTTAATGAATATTCAAACAAGATAAATTAACATAAAGCATAGATTTATAAGAAATATTTAAGTTGTGATTAGTTTATCCCCATATATTTGTATTAAAGTTGTCACACAAACAAAACGCTGATTGATATGAAATCCATGGAAATATCTGTCCATCGTGTGTACACATAGCCCCTCCCATTTCATTAGCGTCGGTAATATAATATTTTAGTTCGACACTGTTCTACTCCTAATGAATGCAGAGCCCTGTAACAGGTCCACTCATTGCGACCGATGTTAGCAACTTATTAGGCTACTTTGGTCAAGTCTAACAGCAAAAGCTATTATGACATCACTGCTAAGAAAAAAAAATATTTCCATCCATTGTCAGAACCGCTTATCCTATGCAGGGTCGCGGGGGGCTGGAGCCTATCCCAGCTGACTTAGGGCGAGAGGCGGGGTACACCCTGGACAGATCGCCAATCCATCGCAGG
>JAVQJS010108371.1:0-11033 GCA_036024795.1 Galaxias rostratus | reverse complement strand
TGTGTATTCTGTTAACATGTCCAATGTGGTTCACACATACCTGTGTCTTGTGGCTACTTTCATTTATGATGAGTGTTAAACAATGTTACAAGATTTAGCCAGTAAAACATGACACAGGTCCACAAAATACGTTCTATGAAATTCCAACTTTACCATAAAAATTTTACAAAATACACCACAAGTAAATTTAAAACATTTATACATTTTAAGTGATACATACGTAACACTATAAAGCATGAATTAGTTTAGGTGTAAAACATTTGTTTATTCTTTGGAGTATACAATCTGCCCATCACTTTAATAACTCATGTTCATATGGAGGACATGTATGACTTCATTTGTGAAGTAATTCTATTAGAAAATAAGTAAGGGCCAACCTGTTACCGAACACTGCCAACACCATAGAGTGTTAAGGAGAACAGGGCTGCCCTGAGGTCACTTCACTAAACACATCTGGAAACGTGTCATCCACTACTGTAACAGGGAATTATGGGCCTTGGCCCATTGTTTTTTCGTTTTTTTTTCATACAAATGTAATCCTTAAAACTAAATCTATTCTTAAATAACCACCATCTTCTTGCCCTGTCAAGGTCAAATACATCGGTGAGTGTACACGTTAATAATAAGATTTTCTACACTAAACAGAATACATTTGAATCTTAAGCGGCCCAAAATAGAATTCAAGATTCACACATTCAATCTATCCATGAGGAAGGCACGCAAAATGTAATAAAAGGTAAAAAGTAAATCGGCTTTGTTAGCAACAATAGTGTGGTGAAAGGGCAGACAGACCATTTCAATAATAGTAAATTTCAAACAAATAATCTAAATGCTTAAAGTGTATCTGAAAGTGTGGGGCGTCCAGACTGCTTTTTCTATCTCTGCTTTATCTCTGTGTTTCGGAGGTCAGTAAACAAGAAGTGCATGCGTTCTCCTTTAAGAAGCCCCCACCGATGCACAGCAGAGGGAGGGAGAATATATTTCTGGAACAGCAGTGGAGGGAAAAAAAAATCCACCAGCGGACGGTTTCAAGCCCCCCCAATAGAAACTGTGCCTGATTTGTGGCCAATGTTGGAGATGTAAAAAAAAAAAAAAAAAAAAAAGGCGGCGGGGGGAGGAAAAACACTAAAGGGGTAGCTATGGAGATAGAACGTTTTCCTGGCTGCTTTCTTTGACAGGTGTTGAGTGGGGTAAAAGTCTTAAAACAGAATCCAGCATGTACGCCAAAGGGAAAGGAGCTGTCGTCCCTTCCGATAGCCAAGCGAGAGAAAAGTAAGTGAATTATATGCTATTCAAGAGTTTTACCTGATTACGAGGGAACTCCAACTTTCTTAACTATAGCCAGCTGCTATAATTGAATGGTGTGTGCATTAGTCGCCTGCTCTTTTAAATGTTGTCCATCCCGCGGCGGCATATCAAACTTTTCGCTGTTGCTAGTTGCACTTTTCCATACTTGGAGATTATAACAGTATTATCTTATTGTGCAGCAAAGCGCGCGCCAAACTGTACCAAACTGTTCGCTTGCAAAATATTTTGAAGCTACCATGTAACACGTTAGAATATAAATAAT
Organism: Galaxias rostratus; assembly: GCA_036024795.1. Lineage (NCBI taxonomy): Eukaryota > Metazoa > Chordata > Actinopteri > Galaxiiformes > Galaxiidae > Galaxias > Galaxias rostratus. Next base: position 9,463 of record JAVQJS010108371.1, on the reverse strand, counting down.
GGATACAATGTATCACGCAGGTGAAAATAACGCTAAAGGTACAATAAGGCTGATACAAAATATATTTGCATGTTCTTCACATATAGATTTAAAAATATGGTGGGTCTCATTGCAGAGAAGCCGACTCCCCAAAGTTTTTAGAGGAAACATCCAGTTGCAGTCGGCTAATTTATTTATTTCACATTGTTCGAAAAAAACTTTATTATTATTGTAAAAACATACAATTTCGCAATGCATGCCATATAAAGCAACGAGGATAAAAGTTTTACTCTTTAAAGTACAGTCATGTTGTGTGAGCTAGTGCTGAACTTTTTTAGCATCCACTCAAATAACGATACCTGAGAAAATAGAATTTGTTATAAAGTAGTATTTACTGTTGTAATGATAACTTTGTATTTATTTAAATACGTACATTTCTGTAATGTTAGCATTTACATTGTACTATTTGCAACCATATCCTTATCCTTCTTGTAGATGGGATATGTTAGGTTCAAAAATATGCTTTGTATAACAGTATAACACTTAAAATAGAAGCCGGCTTCTAAGATACAATATTTCAAATATTAACCTGTGACTGATCTATCATGTTCTTTTGTTTGGCCTCAAATTACCCAAATAATTCTTAGTTCTAGAGTTGCTTGTGCCCCATCTAACACAAGGTTAGGGTATCACTTAAAACACAGTTTGAGAAAAAACGAGAGAGAGAGAGAGAGGGAGAGAGAGAGAGAGAGAGAGAGAGAGAGAGAGAGAGACCTATGCCACTAGTAGACATAGAAGCAACGTGTGTTTGAGAACTCATTTTCCCCTTTTTTATTTGCTTTTTTACTGTTGAGAGCAGATTTCCAACTAGCTACACATGTGCCTATGTAGGTCTTATAATCTTAAGAAGTGTGTAGAAATGTTTAAGTGTATTCATGTGGTTGTGTTTGGTTGCGCGTGTGTGTATGTTTGTTTGTTTGTGTAGAGGGAGTCCTAACTGAAACCCATCCCATGTGGCTGAGGCAGCAGGCATTATGACCTTCCAATTGGCATTATGATGCTTTGACATGGCTTTGTTTTTATAAATACTGAGTAAACAGTTTATTGTGAAGTGTTTGGTATGGATCATTCAAATTGCTGAGGCGTACAATAAGCTAAAGTAGTACTTTGAGATAATGCACAATGAAGGAATACACAGTTATTATTGTTTGTTTAAAATTGTTTGTTATATATTAACCTGTGTTCAGCTAATGCGGAGAACATGTTTTCTAAACTTTTCCTAAATTTCCTTAAAAGACATCCGTAAAAAGGTTTCAACTTCAACTTCCACTGTTGTTATATAAATATATATATATGTATTTCCATACTGTATTTTATGTACTGTTTTTTTATACACACAAATGAGCAAAACTAGTAAGTTATTAGTTTATGTTGTGGAACACGGTAGTAGAAGTTGAAGACACAGACTCTCTTAAGCCCTGAGTGTGACCCTCATAGTTTGTGTTAGTGTGTTTGTGTGTGTGTGTGTGTCTGTGTGTGTGTGTGTGTGTGTGTGTGTGTGTGTGTGTGTGTATTAGCCAGAGAGGTGTTGTACTAAGTTGAAGCTTGACCTTGATCACTCTATACCTATTATACATATTTTAAATCTATGCAATGATATGGAAACTTATTTGACTAAAAAGGTGTAGAACAGTTCAAGTCCCAATGATTGTGAGCCATGGTGTGTTTATTGTGTTTTAGGTGAGTGTATCTGTGTATGTGTGTGTTTGTGCGTGTGTCTGTGTGAACGCACATCCGTTTATGGACATGTGCAAGTGTTAATGTAGAGAGAATTCAAGGAAGAGCAGAGCTGAACGGTGATCCTGAGTCGAGTACCTTTTGATCACAGCAAATGGATAGCCCTGCCCCATTGAGAGTTGTATTGACATATTCTGTCTTTCAGGGAAGTCCTTGCATCCACCTCACAGTAGTTACAGAAAAGGGGATGCTTTGGATGGAGGGCTTTTTGTTAGTCTGACCTTGTGGGAGAGCATTGAAATGAACTGTTCTTTGAACAAGGAGTGGACCCCACGCCCATGGTTCTGACACAATCTATGCATCTCCATCAAAATTGTTATCTGCACACACATAGATGTCCACATTCTACATGGTCCAACGTTTTGAGCTGGGTTAGAGACATTTCCTTCTCCAAGCCAGATGGACAACCTGTAGCTCATCCATTCAGCCGATGGGACTAGCATTGGTTTCTGTTTTAAACTGTTTCACTGTGCGATATCTCAAGCATTGTGGAATGTTTGGAATAAACTACCAAGGGGGCGTTTTGAACTCAGGATTTTGTCTTTCTTTTTTCACGTTCCCCCTCCATTCTTTAATGGAGTTCTCCAGCGCTGAATACATGGTTTTGATTCTCCACAGATGGTGCAGCCATCTGCATTTTGGCCTTTTGAGTGCAACATAAAGAGCCATACAGCCACATACGCAGTACTGAGGCGCTAGCTGCTTAAGAACCTTGTGATTTCTTCCGCTCCCTTTGACTCAGTGTTCACATTCAGAGGTGTCAACAGTCAATTAATTTAGCTTTTTTTTTGCCACATGCTTTTGGTGTAACTGCACACATTTGTTGGTTTTCTCACTTGAAGTAAGTGACAGTGTATAAATATTGAAGCTAAATGTATGAAGCTAGTAATCAGCATGGTCCCGCGGCACAGAATGTTGAAGTGCTTGTGTATGCTTCTTATCAGTCTGTTGCCGTCTAGAGAAAAGAGACTCTGTATTGACTTATTAATCCACATCAGCTCTTTGGTTTGCATTCAATCAGTGAGTCCTGGCCTAACTTTGTAATTGAGTGAAGAAATAGTGGGGATTTGTTCAATGTAGCCTAAACCTAAGCCTAGCCTATGTAGGAGGAGATTAGTTTTGACAATTTGCAAGCAAGTTTGTCTTGTTTACAAAGCTTTATGCCTTTAGCCACGAGCGCATCCCTGCTCCCAAAGTGGACGTGATGTCGGAGCACAATGGCGATGGAGTCGCAGGCAAGCTAACGGCCTAGAGGTGGTTGATTGGCGCCCGGAGCGAGAGTCCATTTTATTTTTAGTCCAGCCTTAGTGTGCGGCGCTCCTCAGCGTCCATACCGGGGCGAGGACTCCCACAGAGGAAGGCTTCCCCCCGTCCTCAGGGTTGTTGGGACCCACACACTTGGGCTGGCAGCGGGCTGCTCAAGAACTGAACCCGGGCACGTTCGCCGTGGTGGACCTTCTGCGCTCGGAGACGCTGATGCGTTGTGACACAGGGACGAACATGAGGGAGCTATGCAAACACAAACACCGTGCCAACAATGTGCTGCGTGCCCCTCGAGCTGTCAGTTGTCTTGTAGCACACACACGCACACACACATACACACACACACGCACATATTTACAAATGTAGCACGTGCCGATCCGATCCCTGAACACGCCATCGAGGTCCACACCAATTCCACGTCTCCACCTTGTGCGCGGTCGGTAATGTAAAACGAAACGTTTGAGCATACAAAAGCGACTGCCTAACAAGGCTGCTGCCTCCACCTCCGTCTGCCTCCTCCTCCTCCATCACTTCCTCTGTGCCTAGCTTATCTAGCTGAGCCCACGCTTCAGCCTCTGAATTATTGAAATCAAGACAGGAAAGTTAATTTGCTAACTGTCTGTGCTTTAGCTGGCTAAACTTAGGCGAAGGTGCTGTTCTTCTCTTGAGGGAATGGCGGCTGTCTGGGAGCCTGGGGCAAAATGTCAGGTGTGTCCCCCGGGGCTGGATGAGAAGAAGGAGGAGGAGGAGGATGAGGGGGTCTTATCTCAACGTGTGGACATAAAGCAAAGCTGTGCTTGCTCTGCTTGTGACGGGGAGAGCGAGGTTGGATGGGCTGCACAGCCAGGTCCTCTCTCTGTCTCGTCCTCCTCTTCCCCCTCTTCCTCCTCTGACATAGGCACCTAGTCACCAGAGTTCTTTGTCTCATTTTCAGACAGGTCTCCCGGCTCGTTGACGTGTTGAGCCTTATCTGTGTGTGTGTGTGTGTGTGTTTGTGTGTGTGTGTGTGAGCCTCCCCTCATGGCCCTTTTGCTCTCAGCAGCGTGGATGCAGAACTGGCCCTGAGTCGTATCTGTGGAGCAGGGGCTGCGGGCGGCTCTGTGGTTCAGGCTGGCCAATCGGCCCTCTATCTCCAGCTCAACGTATCCATCCCTCCGGCCGTCCCTCCTATAACAGGCCTCAAACTAGAGAAACCAGCAGAGGGGCTCCCAGCGAGCGGCTCACGCTTGGTGCTCTCCCCTCCTCTCGTCAGCGCAGCAAAAGGTGTCCCCTGAATCCTGGATAGAATGAGGCTCCCTCAATAATGCATGGCGGCAGGGGCAAGTGCCCGTCACCCGGCCACCCAGCCCCTCAGATCACACCAGGCCCCCGCCATCAAAGTTTCATGGCGTTGCTCGTGGGAACGTGTGTTTTTGCGTCCAGGCCGGCGTGTCTCCGCCTGCCCCCGCGGGGTATTACACAGTGCCAGCCCGGAAGTCCACCAAGAGAGGGGCCGCCGCACCAAGGTGCTCCCGGTGTGCCGGACGCACGTTCTCTGCTACAAACGGCTGCCCTACCCCCGCCTCACTCGCAGCGCATTGAGCCGGTAATGAATTCATTCAAATGGCACACCTAAACGGTACACCCTCGCCACTGACATATTTTCATTAAACTGACTGGAGTTGTGGAATAAACAGTGCCGAGTACTTTTCACTGGAGGCTGCGAATCTGCTGCTGCTTGTGAGACGGCCATTCAAATATCACAGCCAGCCATTGGCCCCCTCGCTGCTGCTCATTTGTATATCCTGACATTTTCCCCGTGCCGGTACAGTTAGTTCTCCGGCAGCCTAATCCCTGACTAGTCCACAGATAAGCATACACTACAACCCAGACAGAGTAGGTCTGGATCAAGCAAAACGCCAGTTGTGGCGTCGCCCGATTTTTGTCTTTTGTTTGCATGCGGCAAAATAAGTTTGGAAAATGAAAGTAGGAGGCTGTGCCTGATGTAACCCGGTGGAAACAAAAGAAGTCACGGGAGATGTAAAGATTGAGTGGCCATCCCGAGCGAGGTGCGGCGCCCACTGGGTTCATCAGGGTGGGGCTGGTGGGGAACTGAGGGCTGGGGGCTGGCTCTACCCTGAACATGGAGCTAATGAAACCCTAAATGAACAAGTTGAATGAGTCAGTATGTTTTGACTCCTATGGTTTATCCCATGTTTTGTTTGTGTGTGTATTCTTCTTTTTGTTTGTGTTTGTGGAGGGGGAATAATTTATTTCCAGTGATTGTTACTTTTCTATAGTTCACCTCATGTCGTAATCTACCAAACCTCTCTATGGCACTTCTGGTTTGAAAGCATTGATGTTGTTTAAATAGCTTTACTTTTTTTTATTATTCAAAGGTTGGAAAGCATTTTCATTTATCTAGTCTGGGATTTACAAATCTTGACTTTTCTTCTTTTTTTTTTAGTTGGCATTAAACTATCGAATACAAATTAAGTTGAAAATAAACTATGTATCTTATGGCCTTGAATCTCAAATGAAATGAAGTTGATAGACTGTTGAATACAAATGAAGATGATACCAAACTATTGATTACCTGAAGTGATGGGGAAAACAAGACTGTGATGGAGGACATATTGCCATATGACCTCTGACCCCCTGCCCCTCTCTCCTTCTGTCTTCCAGGTTAGCTTTATATGTGTACGAGTATTTGCTCCATGTCGGCGCACAGAAATCAGCACAGACCTTCCTGTCCGAGGTGAGTCCCGCTTTTCTCTCCTCCCCACTTCCTGTAGTGACGGAGGAATGGGATTCCGTCCCCATTGTGTGTGGCCAGGGATGGAATTTACATTTAGAGCTTGCCCCAGGGGTCAAGGAACTGTTTGGCCGGCGCTGCATTGAAACCCGCCAGCCCTTTCACACAAGTACCTCCAATTCAACAGAATCATGGGCTTAATGGGCCAAGACCAAGTTTAAACCTGGGAAGTAACAACAGTGTCCATTGTATTTTATGGTGGGGCCATAAAAATGGCATCTGCCGTATATTTGATATGAACGCTTGGCCCGGGTCCCTGGGCTTATTAGTCTGATAGCCTCCTGATCTGTCAGGGAGGGAAGGGCCTTCCTAATGTGTTGCATCCTCTCCTTTAATGGACATCCTTCCTCGTAGTGTCCCACTGCTCCGGCCGGTCCTCCACCACACCACCTGGCTTTATGCAGCCCCACCAACGGCGCCCTTCTTCAATCTGAGGAGAGGCAGAGTGGCAGAATAATGCAGGCTCAGGGCATTGATTGGAAGTTTAACATTGATTGAATGCTGCCTGACAGCCGTATTCTCTGACTTCATGCGAAAGTACTTTCAGCATTTAGCATACTGAGGGATCATGTGCGTTTAGATGTTTCCTGCACACCACACTCTTCCTACTATGGTGTGTGAGATTCTATTTAAGATATATGTTTAGTGGGGTAATGTGTTAATTCTATTTGCACTTGGCAGTCTATGGAGAAAAATGCAACCAAGTACCTTCAAATTTGCATTGAGCAGTCAGCCTACTATCCAGCCAATCAATCAGTCTACCATTCTGTCGACCTGTGAGTTAGTCACTCAGTCATGCCGCTAACTAGCCAGCCAAACCGCCAGCCAGCTAACAAGCTAGCCATTTAACAAGTTAGCCACTTATCTTGCCAGCCAGTCAGCCTGCCGGTCATCCAGCCAGCCAACCAGCCAGCCAGCCAGTTGACCAGCCAGTGAGTTGTCAGAGAGGCTCTACGGCTCTGGAGTAGTGTCGATGGTCCCGCTCGTTTGGTCCACCGCTGCTTTTAAACCCTGTTATGTGTTTCAAGTTTCTGATTGAATGTACACTCTGTGGAAGGGTGAATAGGTACAATTGTTTAATCATAGTGTTCTTAACCTCAGGACCTGCGGAAAATTATCCCTTTCAAGCGCAATGAAAAGGTTGTGATTTGACCCATAATTTAGTTCCTATAAAGAACCTATGTGCTGGTTTGGATTCCGATAGTACCTTTTAATTGCGGGCGTTCATTCAGGTTTTGAGGTTTTGTGTATTGTGATCTCCCAAGCTGCTATTTTGACAAGTACAGCCGTTCTGTTCTGCAGGGTTTCATGACTCTACCTGTGTCTGTGTGTTCAAACATGCTTTTAACTACAGAACGTGTGTCCCTAGAGCGTGACACCTACATGGTATACTTTGAAGCATGCAGACGGAACATTCTTTCACTGTGTCTCAGCCAGCTCTGCCTTATCAACCTCACAGAGGACAAGAACGTTCTCCAAAGCAACTTGGTTTTCCTTGGAGATTTTGAACTGCGAAGCCTTTTTAAGTGGATATTAGACATAAGCACATACCACATGGAGCTTAAAAATATTCGACTTATGCCATACAGGAAGTCAGAAAAAGTTCAGTGTTCTTCAGCATTTATTGTGCATGAAACGAGTAAAAAGATTTAGCTGAACCCTGATGAGAAATGCGAGTGTCTAAATGTGCTAACGTGTCACTTTAGTAAATATAGAATCAGATTTCATGGAACACATTGATTTGGCAACAGTGGGTGTAGCCAAGCGGTGTAAAACTGCTGTTGTCTATCAATGCAACAGGTTTTGTTTGCATGTTTGCGAGCTGAATGAGGCTAATCCACCAAATGCCCCCTTTAAGTTGTCACTGGTCCCAAATCGCACCGTTAAGACATAAATCTATCAATCTGGCCCACGCAAAGTGGAATGGACTGCTTATGCAGTCAGGGGCCTTGAATTGGAGTCAGCCTGGAGAAATGGGCTAGGACGCGGTCCACAGATCTGGGAGCTGCTTGGGCAGATTAGTCGTTTGGGCTAAAGGGAGCCTGACTGGTCACGTAACCTTCACCAGGGACAGGGGGAGTGTTCTCCAAGAGGTGAACACATCTTGGGGAGCTGCAGGATCGAGGATAAGTTGAGGGGTGCTGGTAGGACGACCCCCCGTCACACACACACACACACACACACACACACAAGATCCCACAACATCACCTACAAAAAAAAAGAAGTCCCACTAACAATGTGTGGCCAGGCCTTTGGCCAACTTGGTGTGATTACAGATGTCAATGGAGTGGCAGGAGTCACCTTAGAGACATGGCGACACATATAGACTTCATCTGACCCTGCATTGTATAGTGTAATGAGTTTCTGTGGGTTCCAGATACGACATCAGACATTCCAGTACCTCGCACAGACACCAGCTTTTTTGATTATTATTCCTAATTTTTTTAGCTTTACTATAGCCATTAAATGTCTTTCCGTCTGTTATCAGAAACTTAAGTGTTGCTATCAATCATGATACGTTCTCCAGCCATCTGCATCACTCCTATTCAACAACTATGTTAATATGCGCGTGTCAATCTTTTCGTGTAGATTTTCAGGATGTGGGCCCATCCCAGCTCTCTCTCTCTCTCTCTCTCTCTCTCTCTCTCTCTCTCTCTCTCTCTGTGTCATTTTCGACCTCCCTCCTCCTCTGCCTCCTTCCCTCGTTCCCCCTCCTCGTCACCTTGCTCTCTTATTCCACACGCTCACAATAAAGTAAGAAACACAAACACACACACACACACACACACACACACACACACACACACACACACACAGAGAGACAGACAAAAGAAAACGCCACCCAGCGCATACAAAGACACGCTCATAATGCGCGAGGCAGAGGGACGGACCGTGAGCCCGTTTTCGTATTACGGTGTCCGTTTCGCTTCTGTTCTGGCTCGTTATGCTCCCGACATTGGTGCACGGAATGTAAAACACATTTGAGTCCCTGTTTGTGATTCACGTTACACATGGGGGAGTACACACACAACACACACCTAAGACAAAACACAAAGACACCCTGTATCCCTTACTTATGCCCCATTACACACACACACACACACACACACACACACACACACACAGGTTGTGTTGCTGAACATAAATCTCCGCCAGGCTTTAGGACAGTAAATCCACTGGTCCGAGTGCTTTTACTTCTTTAAGTCTCTAATACAAGCTGGGATCAGGGCTTCACACAGCTACTGCAGCGAGGCCTGTGTGTGTGTGTGTGTGTGTGTGTGTGTGTGTGTGTGTGTGTGTGTGTGTGTGTGTGTGTGCGAGTGTGTGTGTGAGCTGCTGTGTGCGTGAGCAAGTGTGTGTTTTAGCATGTGTGTGTGGGTGCACCCGTGTGTTGGTGTGTGTGTATGTGGGTTAGCTTGTGTGTTTAAGTTTGTGTGTGTGCATCGGTGTGTTGGTGTGTGTGTTACCGTGTACGGACACTGGGTCTTCCATGGATTAAACAGCTTTGGACATGTACACTGGTCTTAAACCCTTCCCTAATAGACTAGAGAGAGAGAGAGAAGGGGGGTTATCCACACTGGTCGAGAGAGAGAGAGAGAGAGAGAGAGAGCGGCAGACTAATTCACATAA
>JAVQJS010108358.1:0-10005 GCA_036024795.1 Galaxias rostratus | reverse complement strand
GGAGTACAGTAAGCCACTGTGTAACTCTATATGGGAGTACAGTAAGCCACTGTGTAACTCTGTGTGGGAGTACAGTAAGTCACTGTGTAACTCTGTGTGGGAGTACAGTAAGTCACTGTGTAACTATGTGGGAGTACAGTAAGTCACCGTGTAACTATATGGGAGTACAGTAAGTCACTGTGTAACTCTATATGGGAGTCCAGTAAGTCACTGTGTAACTCTATATGGGAGTACAGTAAGTCACTGTGTAACTATGTGGGAGAACAGTAAGTCATCCTACAGTAGACCGTCTACTGGGCCTCCAGGACCAGACATTCTCTTGGGTGCAGGGTTAATGTTAGCCCGGAGGCAGAATAGCCATTTAAAGGCTGGATAACTGACATCATAGCTGGCATGTTATTAGAACATTCCTCCTCCTCAGGGCTTCACTCTCCGGTTGTTAAAGTGAAGGAAGGGGTGGATGGAAAATAAATCATTCATATTTTTCTCTCCTTATGTGTTTGGTGTGTCGTCCAAAGAGCAGAGAGGGGGATACTGCAGCGCTCAAAGCCCTCATGAAAACACTATACTGACTAAAGGGCTGCACTGATACAGAACAGCTCCTCACTGCTCTGAGATTAGAGTTATAATAAACAAATCCTCACTGCTCTGATATTAGAGTCATATCAAATAGATCCCCACCACTCTGGATTAGAGTCATTTTAAACAAATCCCAACTACATTGAAATTCTAGTCAAAGATCCTCACTACAATGAGATTAGAGTCATATCAAACAGTAGCAACTTCTACAAGTGACACATTACTATGGTATCCTCTACGACTGACACATTACTATAGCAACCTCTAAGACTGACACATTGTTATAGCAACCTCTATGACTGACACATTATTACGGCAACCTCTACGACTGACACATTATTGTAGCAACCTCCATGACTGACACATTACTATAGCAACCTCTACGCCTGACAGCCTGAAGGACAGAAGCTGGAGTTCGTTCCAGATGTGCTCTCTGCCAGTGTTTCCACTACTCTGCAATTAAGAGACTGGAGGGCCTCAGACCCACTTTAGTGCAAACACATGGTCCCTATAAAAACAAGTCTAGCCCAGCCCAGCCCAGCACAGCCCCGCACAGCCCAGCCCAGCCCAGCCCAGCCCAGCCCAGCCCAACTCAGCCCAGCTCAGCTCAGCACAGCGCAGCTCAACCTAGGACCTGGAGATTGTGGGTATGAGGGTCTTAGGTATGGATTACAGCTCTAAAAGTCATTGGGGTGTAAACAGCGCCCCTCGGAGGTCTCCTACTAAACTGAAGTTGATTTTAAACATAATAATGCATTTCATTATTATCATTATTATTATTCTCTGCTTCTTGATAGCAGCTGAAGAGTGAGGTGTTAGTAACATACTGTCCCCGGGTGCCAGGGGCCAGTCTGTCTGAGGGTTTACATGGAGACGACCAGCCACACGGAACACCATCTGCCTTTTCCAGCCAGCCTTAGCCACAGACACCATGTGAAGAGACCGCCAGTCACTATGCACAGATTCCTTCCACCTCCCATTCACTCCAGTATAATCGGACTTAGTTCCAAACATAAAGGTTGGAATTTATAGCACCACTTATCCAGGAGAAGGCAGTTCTGCTGACACAGAGTTTTACCCTCCAGTGTAATATGAACTGTCACATCTGGTCTGGGGGCGCTGGGAGAAGCGGGGTGCCCACTGGGATACTGGGTCTGTTCCAGTCTGGGTGGCCCCGGGCATTCAAACCGTCCAGCTTCCCCTACCTCCTCTTTCAGTCGAACCGCAAGGTTACTATGACAACCGCACAAGGAATCTGTGTTTCCCTAACAACTGGAAACCCCACTCCACACGTAGCTGGGTATTTCTGATCCCTGTTTAACTATATAACTATAGGCTACTAGGTCTAACGTGATAACTATAGGCTACTAGGTATAACGTGATAACTACAGGCTACTAGGTCTAACGTGAATGAGGAGGCAGTGGGGCCTTGAGCAAGGCACTCAACCCATGCGTTGCTCCAGGGGAACGGCCACTGCAGTTTAATTAGGGCTATGTAGGGAAGTGTCTGCTAATTTACTATAATGGGAATGCACTGAGTGTGGAGAACGGATCGGTGAATATGGCTCATTGGTGAGATGGTGTGACATGATGCCCAATGTGCCCACTACTTTTAATCATTTCAAAGATTATCCAAGGACGTTTTCCCGGAGTTGTCTTTACAATACAGGGCAGCGCTGGCTCACAAACAATTATATAATTTACCGGTAGGCCCGTCACTACTAACTGTATAATAAAGTCATTTGGGCCCCTCTTTCTGTGAGTGATCAGCACTGATATCCTTTGTGTTTTTCCCCTCACAAAGCTCGCCTCAATAAACATCGTGTTTATGAAGGCAATCTGAGTGAGGAACTAAAATCTAACTTACATTTTTCACAACAACACAAATTATTTAAAGATAACTTGGACATTTTCAACTAAATTTCTAGGTGCTTTCATGACAAACCCCAAAAAAAATTTCTGCATTTCAAAGTTTTACAGTATATCGCTGAGGACTGAGGGTCGAACTAATTTCTCCTTCTGTTCAGCCTCATGGACGTCAAAATCTTTTTGGGTAGGCATTCGTTCTGTGACAAAATTATAATTATTTATTGTTCATAAATTACTGTTTGTAAATGACATTTTGTCGGTGTATCGTGTATTAATCTATGTAGTCGGTTTGCTCATGCGTGATGATGAGCTCATGGCAACATTTTAAAGTTATCCATGTCAGTGTCTGACCTATACAACACTTATCCTAGAGCAATAGACAACAAGACAACAGGACTGCCCTTTGAGTGCCGAAGTCTGAGAATACTTCTCTTAAAGCAAATTAAAACTGTGTAAACGTTTAAGTTGTAAACTTGAGGTATTCTGATCACAACGCACTTTATAGCGGGGACGGCACACTACAGTTCATGCTGGCTAACAAGATAGCAACATTGTTAGCTCAATCGTTACGCTCCTACTTTTAATTAATTGTTTTACATTATACATGGAATATTTAAAAAATAATAATAACGGCAGCAGCTTTCAGAGTACCCCCAAAATAACTTACCAATACAATCAGACAATCGGTGTTGACAGATGGTAAGCCCCAATCGCCTTTCCAGCAAAACAGCTCTTCGGGGGCCGCCATCTTTATGCAGTTGAACTTTAACACGGAATATGTATCTGGTGATGCTACCTGTCTGGTATCTATTGTCAATAATTAATCATTCAGCAACGTGATAATTTTATCTTTCAATACATAGAAAATAAAGCCGTACAGTGACACAAGCAAGTAGCCATGTTTAATTTATATATATCTAACCACTACTTGAAATCATGTGAATTTCATTTAATTTTTTTTTATATAATATAAAATTATATTTTATACACTTTACTGTGAAGGCTACAATGCGATATGCCACAAAACATTAATAACGTGTACAGCTTTCCATTTATAACATAGCCTGGTAAGAAGTAAAGCAGCATACCAAACAATTCGACGATTGCGCTTATTTGTACCGGAAGAAGTACAGTTAGTTACTGTTCAGTGTAATATATTTTAAAAAAAAAATCAAATTCATGCATTTTGGGATGCCTCCCTGCTAATGCCGTTTCAAATGCGTTGTGGTTTTTTGCCCCATGCGAGTGATGTATGAATGGCAAATCAGAGCTTCAAAAGCATCTTTTACGGACCTAGAATTTCGACTTGAAGGGTCTTTCCATTGCACTGTTCTTCGTTAGAGGTCGTTTTCCCCCCAAGTAGTCTACTAAGGGACCTCACCATAACAATGCACCGAATGTTCCAATGTTATATACAACCATGCACAACGCATGGAAAAGTCAAGGTAGGGAATTGTTCACATTGAGAGGATAGGCATAGTGCTAATTTTTCTTTGCAATAGGCATAGCAAGATGATAACCATTGGCCCACTTGACTTTTTAGTTTTGATCTAGTTGAATCTAGTGGGCATAACTGTATTCAGTGCTCTGTTAGTGAATGTCATACATTTTCAAGCTGGACGTAAGGCGGAGAAAGTGCTCGTCGTTTTCTACTACCGAGTGCCACTGCTCTCGCCATTTATTTCCATCACAGCCCACGTCCGTTCCTGTCGCCCCCATTCGTCTGATGTCACAGTGCGTCTTCATTACGTCATGACTGACCGCTATCAAGCACCATGCTCAGTTTGAGTGAAGCCATAGTTAGTTTTCGGGTTGGAGTGTGCCTCACACATCCAATCATACCAACTCCCCAACAACAACAAAAAAAAGCAATCCTGTCAGTGTCATACATTCGTTCTTAAAACGGGAAGATTCCTCTGAAAAAAAAACAGACATCTTAATGCAAAGTTTTTCATTGTACCCAAATGTTACGACAATTCTGCAGAAAATTATTCAACATCCTTTCTAAATCAGGAAGTGTGATTAAAACAATCAAATGGTTGGTAAAGTTGCTAAAGCATTGCTTAAAATGTCCAACTCCTGCTTACATTTCTATCACAATTAAATCTTTCTCTGCCACACTTGAACAGGTAGGATGTCTAGCTGTTAATACTTTGAACCTACTTATATTAAACTGGTTTTCTTTTGGATGAGATTTGGAGATTTTTGTCTTTGATCTGTTTTGGATACATGTGTATAAATGTGTCATTGTACTGAGACTTGAGCATGTTTTTACCTATCTGTATAGAGGTGTGTTGTTGTATTGAGACTTGGATATGTTTTTATTAATCTGTCTGGAGGTGTGTTGTTGTATTTAGACTTGGATATGTTTTTATTAAGCTGTCTAGAGGTGTGTTGTTGTATTGAGACTTGGATGTGTTTTTATTAATCTGTCTAGAGGTGAAGTGTCTGAGCAGAAGTAAAGATGTCCAATATGGCAAAGGCTGATGAGCACATGGTAGTAATGGTCCAGGCCTCAGCGCCCCCCTCTGGAGGATCCAGGACCACTGGGAGACACACAGCCCCCTCCTCCCCCAGGGCCACAGCCTTCAACAAGGGAAGCCCTGCAGCTCTTGGGGTGAATTGTTTTTTGCACAGCTCCACACACGAACAGCAAAACATTACACCATACCAGCCAAAAATCATACATCTCTTACAAAAGGAAAAGCAAATTTTTGTTTTGTATTGATGTCAGTACAGCACACTCTAACATCATTTGACTACGCACATGAAGCACCAATCATACAATGATAGCATGAATTCAGGTAAGGTTTGGTCATATATGTATAAAGTTCAAAGTGTTTTATTTGTCAAATGCACAGTATAATACAGGAGCATTCTGAGCAAAGTGATTATTATGACATGGCAGGCAACAACTACGTAGAACAAAGCCAAAATATCAATACCAAAAATATAAATAATACAAAGGTAACTAAGATGTACAGATAGGGGATATGGACAATGGGAATTGTGCAAAATATTCCAAACGCATAAAGTGCAGGAGTCTTGATGAATATGTGCATAGGATTGAGATGTGATGATGCGCATTGAAGGGAGTGAGCATACATATGAGATCCATGTGATCAATGTGATCCCTGGGGTTACGGTCACTGGTTGAGAAGCCTGATGGCCTGGGGGATAAAAACGGAGTCTTCGGAGTCTGGTCGTCTGTGCCCACATGCTCCGGTAACGTCTACCAGACGGCAGCAGCGAGAACAGACCATAGCCTGGGTGGCTGCAGTCTTTGATGATTTTCTGGCCTTTCCTAAGGCATCGTGTGTGGTAGATGCCTTGCACAGAGGGGAGATGGCAGCCAACCCACCACCCTCTGGAGGGCTTTGCGGTCAGCAGCAGAGCAGCTGCCGTACCAGGCAGTAATGCAACCTGTGAGGATGCTCTCAATGGTGCACCTGTAAAAGTTGGTGAGAGTTTTAGCGGACATGCCAAACTTCTCAGGAAGTACAGGAGTTTATGGGCAATTTTCACAGCTGCGACAGATTGCCTGGACCAGGTGAGGTCATCATTTATGACCACACCGAGAAACTTGAAGCTCCGTCGATGTGAATGGGGGCATGACCCCCTCCCTGTCGCTTCCTGAAGTCCACAATCTTCTTCTTAGTCTTGCAGACGTTGAGAGAGAGGTTGTTGTCCTGGCACCATGTTGCCAAGGCGCTGACCTCATCTCTGTAGGCAGTCTCATCGTTGTTGGAAATGAGACCCAGGATGGTGGTGTTGTCTGCAAACTTGAAGATGACATTGGAGCTGCGTGTTGCAACACAGTTGTGTGTGAACAGGGCATACAGAAGGGGACTGAGTAGGCAGCCTTGAGGGGCTCCGGTGCTCAGGGTCATTTTGGAAGATGTGAGGTTACCCATTCTTACCACCTGGGGTCTGCCAGTCAGAAAGTCCAGGATCCAGTTGCAGAGGGAGTTGTTAAGACCCAGGTTCCTGAGCTTAGGAATGCGCTCAGCAGGCACAATTGTGTTGAATGCTGAGCTGTAGTCAATAAATAGCACCCTCACATAAGTGTCTACCTTATCTAGGTGGGAGAGGGCGGTGTGCATTGTCAGGGCAATAGGGTCGTCTGTATATCTATTGGGGCGGTATGCGAATTGTAGGGGGTCCAAGGTGTCAGGAAGAAAGGAGCAGATGTGGGTCTTGACTAGCCGTTCGAAGCACTTCATGATAATGGAGGTCAGTGCAACCGGGCGGTAGTCATTCCAGCAGGAGATCACAGGTTTCTTTGGCACAGGAACAGTGATGGACTGTTTGAAGCAGGTGGGGACCGCAGACTGTTTTAGGGAGAAGTTGAATATAGAGGTGAGTACCTCCTCTAGCTGGTTAGCGCACATTCTGGGGACACGGCCTGGAATGCCATCTGGCCCTGGTGACTTCCAAAGGGACAGGAACAGAGTGCAGTCGTCGTGGTCCTCAACTAGCCTAACGGCAGGTATGGCTGATGGGTTGCCCGCCTCAAACTGTGCGTAGAAGGTGTTGAGCTCGTCCGGAAGAGAGGCAGCCATGGACGTTAGTGCTATTTCTCCCTTTGTAGTCTATGATGGAACGCAGTCCGCACCACATGCGCCTTGGGTCCGAGCTGTGGTGTCGGACTCCAACTTGTCCGTATAGGCTCTTTTGGCATCTCTGATGGCCCTCCGCAGGTCATATCTGGACTTCCTCAAGGCCTCCAGGTCCCCAGAGCCATGGGCAGCGGACCGTGCTCTGAGCTTAGCACGGACAGCACCATTAACCCAGGGCTTCTGATTTGGGAAGGTCCTGACATTGACCCTCAGAATGACATCATCGATGCACTTGGAGGTGTAGGCTGAGACAGAGTCTGTGTATTCATTAATGTCCGAATCAGCTGCAACACAGAACATCTGCCAGTCTGTGGTTTCAAAACAGTCCTGGAGGGTGACAATGGATTCCTCGCGCCATCGTTGAGCGCTGTTTTAGGTGTTGTCTGTAAATTGGGAGGAGCAGGACAGAGGTGTGAGGGGTTTGTAGCTGTCCCTTATTTGAGTACAACAACATGGTCAAGAGTCTGGTCACCACGGGTAGGAAAGTTAATATGCAGGTGATATTTAGGTCCCTCAAGTTAGCCCTATTGAAATCGTCAACAACAATAGAAGCTGCCTCAGGGTGAGCATTTTCCAGACTATCGATTACTCCATAAAGGTGTTCTAAAACGCGCGTTTTATCCGCCTGCGGGGGTGTGTAGACTGCTGTGATTATAGCGGAGCTAAATTCCGGAGGGAGGTAGAAGGGACGGACTTTCATGGTTAAAAGATCTAGGTCTGAAGAGCAGTGTTTAGCGAGTACTGCTACATCTGTGCCCCAGCGAGAGTTAACCATAAAGCAGACCCCCCCGCCCCTACATTTTCCTGACTCCGTTGTTCTGTCCTGACGATAGATGGAAAATCCAACTGGGGTAGTAGCCGAGTCAGGCACTGTTGGGTCCAGCCAGGTTTCAGTCAACGCCAGCACAAAAAAGTTAGCAATGTCCCGCTGGAAGTTAATCCATGCATGTAGCTCGCCCAGTTTGTTATCTAAAGATTGAACCTTTGCTAGTAAAATGCTCGGTAGCGGCAGATTGTAGTGTCTCGTTCGAGATCTGCATAGAATTCTGGCACGTTTGCCTCTTTTCTTTCTCCTCCATCGGCGTGTTGGTAAACACAGCGGCGGCAGGACAAAGGGGTCGAAACACGAACTACTGAAAATATGTTATTGTCCAGTGCCGAACAGACTCCTAAAAGTGCTTGTCAGTTATACTGTGTGATCAACAGTGCAGTGTGTAAAAATGTAAGGGCTATAGCAAAAAAATAAACAAGATAATTGGCAACAAAATAAGTGTTGGTCACGGAGCCATCGTCAGTGCAGCCTTTCCACGGCGCACCCGTAGGTCCCAGTGTAGAGGGGGTGTAGATCCAGGCAGTGTGGAAAGAAATAATTGTTTATTGAACATTAAAACATGTCAACCAATTCAAGGAAAACACCTATATAAAGGTAATTAACTTGAACATTTGCTAAATAGGGGCCTTTTAAGAACAAATGAAACCATGTGACGGCAGTTTCAATAAAACATGTTTTTTCTTCAATAAAATATCAAGTATCAATTTAGGTAACATCATCACCACTCCAAATACAATTATTGACATAAATCTTTTAAGGAAAACTGGAAACTAATTGAAACTTATTGAAAGTGAATTGAAAGTGAATGAAAGACTCAGATCCTATGGGTGAACAACAAAAATGTTTTTCCAGATCTCTTCATGATCTTCTGATCATGCCTTTAAAGCTATCACATGACCAGTGAGAGAACGACTAAGCCAGAAAAATAGTTCAGGGTAAAACATGTAATTTCCCATTCCTATAATGAGCTTATGCGTCTGTTCCGTGAATTTCGAACATATAATTTCAGACCCAGTCAAAGGTGAACTTTTCATTTCTGTTTCCTTGCTGTCAATCGAGTCTTTTTTTTCTTTTTTCGTGTGACCGCTACCCTGCAAGGCTTAGCGAGTGTTTTTGGGGTTTGGCTATATAGTGTAATCTAAAGGCTGTATAAATATTAAAACAATGGTTACATCAATATCAAGATGTCTTGTCTAAATACAATTCATTACGTTTTAGTAAAATAGTATCTTGCAAGTGAATTGACAGTGTTTTCATAAGAAAGTGTTAATACTGTCAATAGAAAGGGAACAGCTGTTTTCCAGTTCCAATATTACTTTTTCTGGTGTTTCTCTAAAGTAGAAATCAGAATCAGAAGAGGGAAAACCTAACTTTTCTTTCTTAGAAAATATAGAAGAAATAACAATAATGAGCAAAATGGATGTCCACCTATCCTGGACCGTCTTTCAGGTAAGACCTGGTAGAGAGGACAAGAACAGTTTTAATTATAGCCCCAATGCGACATGAAATTAAGGTACTAGATTTTGAACATCCCATTGGACCCTGATATTAATAAAACATGTAGCAATAAAATCTGTTTAGTCCAAAATTACTTTTGAAGGTAGCCGGGTTTGAATAGTTTGTGAAAAAGCAGTCTTGTAAAATCAATACTCACACAAATGCATACTCTCACACACACACACACACACACACACACACACACACACACACACACACACACACACGCATAAGTAGAAACCCTCACAATACATTCCGTAAATTGCATGTAGATAAGCAACGAAATCTGTGTATTGTTGCCAGTGAAACAATTAGTGGAATAGAAAACAAGAATGTGTTTGGAAAAGGGTTGACTCAATACCTTAATATAGGGGGGTCTTTTACGGGGTCCTTATCTGAATTGTTATTTTATGTAACTGTTACCTATAAAGTTTTATTATAGCAGACAGAAGTGGCCTACGCAGATCCTCATTCACACATTCAAACAGATCTGGTTCCATTAGGAGACCTGGGGCCGTATGTATCAAACATCTTAATAATTGCACTTAAGAATCTCATAAGAGCTTACTTTGGTTGAAATCATTCTTTGCTTAAAGTGGTCGGTAAAAC
>JAVQJS010108342.1:0-12983 GCA_036024795.1 Galaxias rostratus | reverse complement strand
GAGAGAGAGAGAGAGATAGAGAGGCTGTCTATGTGAGTCTTTGTGTGTGAGAGAGTGTGTGTGTGTGTGTGTGTGTGTGTGTGTGTGTGTGTGTGTGTGTGTGTGTGTGTGTGTGTGTGTAATCCTATAGATGCGCAGTATATGAATACATCTAAGATCATGTATTTTTTATTTACCGTTAGAAGCAGCGTCTATGACAACAATCTATTGTTGCAATCTGTCTGTGAGGATTTCCATGAGAAATCCAGTGTTGGAATAAGATGTAAAAAAAAAAAAGTTTGGGGAAACAATTGATTAATGCAGAAAATTACCCTCACTTGTGAATCTTTGAAATTACAGTTTCGTTGTCCTTTCGTGTGTCCAAAAAGTATTTAAAAGGCATTGTAACAAGGATTCTCTCTTTATTGTTTAAAATTTCTTATCTTAATTGTCATTCAGGGGGAGAAAGCATGAATGCCGAAAGCCACTAATTAAGTTAATTACTTGATTGTCACACATTTGCCAAACATAAAAAAAAAATAAAAAAAAAATGGAATATGTGATATATAGAATGCAAAATGAGGTTGTAATCTGTTATTGTGCAATTGTGTTTCGCCCATGTTATAGGACTAGCAAAACAAAGGTTTATTCACTGGCACTTTCCCAAAGTTGTCACAAGTTATTCTGCTATGCTGTGAAGACAGATGGACCATTCTCAAAACAGTATTTGAATATACAATATGTTCTAATCTAAAGACGTAGTCAACATTGCCCTTTTTAAAGTAGATTTGAGTTTATATCTGGGCATAAAGTCTTCTTTATAATTAAGTGGTTGAATGTTTAAGTAGTGTTTGTGTCAATATGTCTTCGAATTACTAATTATTTTTTAAACGCAGATCTGGCTATCGCCCTGAAATAGGACTGGCTGCGTTGTGCAAAAGACTCGAAAGGCGGGCTCCCCTCAAGAATGCCACCCATGCACGACTGTTTTATTTCTCATAACAGCAAGCGTCGATCAGGAGAGCGCAAAAAAAATCTGCAGGCACCTGAATGACAGCAATATTAGTCACAGGCAATGGAATATAATGCAACCTATTCCATTTCTATTTTTGATTATTCGATTTTGGAACACAGTAAAGAAAATGCTATCCAGTGACACTTATTGTCAGTGATAGCATTTGAAACATTGTTTCAGCAAAAGGAAAATTACAGCAGAAGAGTCATTACAGGAAGAAAATTGATGTGCCAACTTGTATCAAGTGTCGTGAAGATTTTAGGACTATGACACTTTCTGAATGATAGATCATTTAAAAATATATATTGACAAAAGAAGAATACAAGATGGAGACATTTACTTTGCACGACATGCTAATAAACTCAACAAATTTATATAAAATATTATGTGACATTGGAATCAAAAATCTTTCTGAATGCGAAGATTCACAGGGTCAACCACCGGAGCCGAAAGGTAAGCACGCCATCCTACAATTTAATTAGATTTTACAGAAATGGTTAGGGTTTTTCAAATATCCTACAGTTAGTCTATTTCAAAATAAAAATAAACAGTCAACATAATACTGTGCATTATAACATCGAAACCATGTGTGAGTAAAACACGTTTGTTAAAAAACTTTTTGGATTGTTAACATGCTCTTTTCTCGACTAATGTATAGAATAATCAGCCTTAATATAGTCTAATTGTAATGTTGCTGTAAGGCCCCGTTGGACATCCGCACATTAATTGAGGCCAGTCCGCAATTTGCACGGTTCTGGACATGCATGCACTGGCAGCTCTTTCGCTTGGATGGAAATACTGCCGATCGTGGTATGCTAATGAAGGCATGTCTGGGAGTCAACTGCCTGTCATCTTACATCAGTCTAGTTCTTCTAATGTCTAGTGTGGGATTAAATATAGTCTACCTGTGAGCAAAAACGAAGTTGGTTTCCATTTATACTTTGTATCATGCAGATTTTAGAGCATAGATAGATACACAGAGCTCAATAAATAAGTCAATGTTGAAACATTTGTGGAATGAACTGAAGTGTGATTAAAACTCTAAATGTGCACACTATTATATGTGACTTAGCCTGAGACATGCACCCAAGCAAAAATAACTCAAGCCATTTGTAGCTTTTTACTTTGGAAGACAGACATGTTAACCCTAAAATGACCCGGCATCAGACGATAAGCAGTGGGAGAGGACAAAATGAACCAAAATACACTTGACTAAATCTCCCTGAAGCAAAATGCAGCTAAATATCTCAGTTAGCTTGATTAAATATCACATTGGATCTGAGACTGTTAAAATGGGGATGAATTGATGATTGACAGTAACCCTATTCACTGACATGATTGACTCGGGATGGCACTTGTCTTCTCTGCACTAGACATCAACCAGACGGTCCGCATTGTCCTGTACGGCCTCATCTTCCTGCTCAGTGTCCTTGGCAACAGCCTGATCATTGCTGTGCTGGTCCGGAACCGGCGCATGCGCACCGTCACCAACTTGTTCCTGCTGTCACTGGCCGCCAGTGACCTGATGCTCTGCCTGTTCTGCATGCCCTTCACCCTCATCCCCAACCTCATGAGGGACTTTGTCTTCGGTAGCGGCATGTGCAAGCTAGCAATGTACTTCATGGGTGAGTGGAGGGGAGACATGGCCTGGTATCGATCAAGAGTCTGGAAGGAAAATCAGGACCTGCAGCTCTTCCTTGGTTTTTTTATTGACAAGGTCCTAAAACAAATTAAAAAGAACAAAGGGCTCAGGGCAATAAGATAGTATGTAAAAATTAATAAACAAGTCATATGTGTTTGAGCATATAGTTTATGGCTCTTCCATAGTTAAGATGTTTCCCCATATCTTTCCAAATTAACCAGTTCCATCCGGTGAAAGTTAAATGTTGGACCATTAGATTTGCATGTGCACATGTGTTTGTGTGTGCGTGTGTGTGTCTGTGTGTATGCCTTCATTAGTGTAATGTCTCTGCCTTGTAGCCTGGCTAAACAGGGTTGGCTATGTCAGCGTGAATGATGATCTCATTTGTCTATGTGTGGACTAACCTGTTTATGTATTTTCTGTCAGGACTGTATTTTTGCGATATTGTTGGAGTATTTATAGGTCCTCCTGTTATTATTACTATCTACAATTGTTAACATACACTGTTAACAGACGGCATTGTTGATGATTCAAAAGTGCTGAATCTTAACTTTGCATCTAAATGGCCGTAAACTACAGTTGACAAGCCATTGAATTGCCAGCCACTATAAGTATTGTCATAGACACAGAGGCACGCAGTTAAGATGCCAGCTTAACAAGTGCGCTCACCCAGGATTAGATTGTGCCACCGACCTTACTCGAAGAGCTTGTGAAACACAAATCATGCAGAGTCCTCAAACACTGCCTAATGTTTTAGCCATCAAATATTTACAACTCAGTTCCAACAGTGCACAAAATCCCACAAAACAACACATCTAGTCTGCACCAAGGGCAGGAAACAAACCATGAATATCAAAGTATATTTGTGAAACAGATAAGCTGAGTATTACATGGACGTTTCGTATGTAGTTGGTCGTGGTAGTTCGTCCACCCTCTGTGCATCTTCCCCTGCCCCCAGGCATCTCAGTCAGCGTGTCCACCTTCAACCTGGTGGCCATCTCGCTGGAGCGCTACAGCGCCATCTGCAACCCGCTGACGTCGCGCACGTGGCAGACCAAGTCGCACGCCGCCAGGGTCATCTCGGCCACCTGGGCGGTGTCCTTGGTCTTCATGCTGCCCTACCCCATCTCCAGCACCCTGGTGCCCTTCACCCGCCTCGACAACAGCACGGGCAACATGTGTCGCCTGGTGTGGCCCAGCGACATCATCCAGCAGTCCTGGTGAGGGGGTTTTGCTACCATTACGGTTTGAAGGGTGTTACTAACAGACTGTGGCCCAGGAGACACTTTATTTTTAGGGGAAACTTTTGAAATCCAGCTACGCAGGTGAAGCCCTGGAGATTTCTGAAATATTTTTTTGAAAATGACTATGCAAGCAAATATTTTGTTTAAAGCGATAACTGTTCTGGACTCATTGTTTGATCCTGTTGGCCTGTTTTCTCCAGGTATGTGTCCCTTTTGCTGCTCCTCTTCCTTGTGCCTGGGATAGTGATGATGACAGCGTATGGCCTCATCTCCAAGGAACTCTACAGGGGCATCAAGTTTGAGGAGACCAAAAGGAAATCCAGCCGAGGTAGTCCAACTCTCTAGGCCTAAAGAAGATCAGAATCTGTAACGTATTATCTTGATCGTTTTAAGGGTACTTCTTCCAATTCTTGGCAAAAAAATAAGAGCCATAGATTTATTTGTCAAAGCATAATTAGGCCCTGGGGAGGTCATTTTAAGTCAGATAGTTTGACATAATGCTCCTGTGAACCTTGTGTGAGCACAACGCGGTCTCCTCCCTGACAGAGAGACAGAGCAGCTTGGGCAGCATCAAACGCGGGGACAGCGACAGCGACGGCTGCTACCTCCAGCGCAGCAAAAAGAAGGGAGCCACCTCAAACAGCAGCATTGCTTACCCGGGCGGCGGCGGCAACAGCGGCAGCAACAAGTCCAAGCTGAGCCGCGTCTGTAGCAACGGCTCGGCGGCCAACCTGGTGGCCAAGAAGCGCGTGATCCGCATGCTGCTAGTCATCGTCTGCCTCTTCTTCCTGTGCTGGACGCCCGTGTTCGCCGTCAACGCCTGGCAGGCCTTCGACCGCCGCTCGGCCTACCGCCTCACGGGGGCCCCCATCTCCTTCATCCACCTGATGTCCTATACCTCGGCCTGTGTCAACCCCATCATCTACTGCTTCATGAACAAGCGCTTCCGCCAGGGGGTCCTGTCCACTTTCTCCTGCTCCAACTGCGCCAAGGCCGGGGGGAGCCCGGGGAAGGGGGGAAGCAGCGGGATCGGGAGGAGTCGGATGGGCGTTCGAGGGGTGCCCAGGAGCGGACAGAAGAACGGGCACACGCCACTGAGTGGTGGGAGCTCTCGCTTCACATCGGTGTTGTAGAAGTTCGCTCTCCATAGAACTCTGCGCTCTGAAATCTCGGGCTAGGACTCTGTTTGGGGTCTCTGATGAATTTGAAACATTTACAGAATTGTGGCGAAGAGCAAGTTAGTGACAGTTTTCTTGAGGTAACTAATTCAGCTGTGCATTGATATTCCTTCATTATTATTCATTATTGAAACATACATTATTGGACATACATTTAAATCGTAATTCAAGTGATTTGTATTAACTGACTCAGTACCCAGCACTGGTTGGCTATTTAATGCAGATATCAGTGACCCTTAACCATGACAAGCTTTTGATTTGGGTCTGCGTATGAGCTTTCTGTCAATTATCTTAGCAAAAAGAAAAGGTGAGAAAAGCACGGAAAAGCTAGATAATGTTAAAAAAAATTATGAAAAGAGAAGCCAGAACAAACACAACCTTGTGCAAATTTCCGTGAGAGGAAAGGAGGACTTTAAAGGAACTTCGGAGTGTTCAACACGCTCCCATTATGTAAGGCCCTCAAAGCCTTTTATATGACTACTTTACAGCCATATATGCTGCTGTGGCCTGGAGTGTGAAAGACATGGGGACAATGGTTTATGTCTACCCAGTAATGGTGTTGTACATTCAGTGCTTTCACTGACCCCCTCCCGCCTACTCCCACCCCGCAGAGCTACTCCCCGTCTCAGCACAGTGCACAGGTTGGCTGCGTGACTCCTTGACAATGTCCAGACGATCCCGGGAAAATGCCCTGGCAGCGTCTGAGCAATTCCCGTAAGATCTCCAGCCAGATCCTTGATTGTACGCAAGAGCGGAGTAGGCCAACCTGTGGATGCACTTCCTAGACCTTTGGTCCCACATTAGTGTCAAAATAGCAGCTCTCTTGCTACTGCCAATGTTTACTCTATGTTCGTCAAGTTCATTTGCAACGCCCCATACTCCCGTGACATCCCTTCACATGCAGAAGCAGCAACACATTCTCAAATGTGTCCTCGTTTATCAAGTTTACCTGTCCTTGTTCAATATTGCCGGAGCAGGCATTGGATAGCCCTGTGTTCCAGGATAAGTGGTCTGTGCACAAAAAGTGGTGCCGTTGCCCTTGACCCAGACTATATGTGCTTTCATCGTTGTACCGTGAGGACTGTGGGTAACACTGTGGTCTTATCGTCGCGTGGGACTGTTCACACCTGTGCCCCCCTCTTCAAAGCGAGAGTTCCTGGTAGAACCTGTGAACCTCACCTGGTGTCCGATGACTCGTATTATATATATATATATATATATATATATATATATATATATATATATATATAAAACACTGCAGCCTAAATGTAGCAATTTGTTTCCCAGTGATGTTTCCCCCTATTCCGTGATGTCGCTGTTTTGCTGTCTGTCTGTGATGAATTCTTATGTACAGAATACATGAACTGAAATAGTAGATCTGTCATTACATTAAAACATATATGGTGTTACAGCATGTGAATACTGTATTATCTATTTAATCACAAATGGTTTGCTGTGTGCTGTACAAACACTGTGGCGGATCCTGCCTTGGCAAATGCATTGGCCAACGGCACAAACTGCTGCTTGGTCCCGGAGCGTGATAAACATAGCAGGCCTACATCCCAGTGCCACCGGGGGGCTGCTGTGCTAACAGTCAGAGAACTGCACAGGTCTACATACTGTATGTAATCCCTCTTGGCTGACAGTACCAGTCTCTTCACACAGGAGGGTTCAGCAAAATGAAATGGCGTCCGCTATGAACAGGTGGGATTAGTTCAGGCTTTTACCCACATGATGTGATGTATACATGCACAAGTCACAAACGTCTGCTTGCCCAAATAAAGACCTGTCCTTACTGGTTAGATGTTTAAAGGCCCCTATAAAGACTTTTGGCCATGTCAATTAGAGCTTTTAACAGCTTTATTAGAGGCTTGGAAAGCAGAGGGGATTATTTCAGGTGGGGAGCTCAAGGGACTCCATTTGAGCTTGGCAGATCCACTTAGCTGCTGGAAAGATGCTGATCTTCCACTGGAGACCTGGTATTTTAGCTAGATCAGCTTGACATTTCTAAAACGTTAATAGAGCCTTTTATATGGTAGGTGCCCAAGGTAACGGTTCAATTTTAAGTTCAAGCAAGCACTCAACACTGGATATCAAACAGGTCTAAGTAAACATAGGCTTGGCACAGTGCTCTAGTTGATATCACCACCCCTCTACCTATGGCCAATAATTCAACAAATGACAAAGAAAGACTTTATATCACTTTTTTTATTTCTTGATTTTTTATGCCAATATTGCAGGTTTTTTCTTGTTTTTTTCCTTTAATGACATACGGAATTGAGCATGAACTGGAACTGCAATATGTACAAAAAACAAACTATCATATGTTATCAAAAACCGTCCCCTTTGCTTCACGTTATTGCTAAATGTTACAAACTGCACAGGTTTCTACCATCAGCAACCCTTTGAGCACTGAGTATACTACCACAATGACACCTCTGCTTACCATGACTAGAATAATACACTGAAAGAGTTGAGAGTGAAAGGTTGAGCAAAAGAGAAATGTAGGAGAGAGCAAACGACAACAAAAAAAAAGGAGAAAGTGAGATGACATGAGCAAAGCATGGCTGGGGCTGGGGGAGGGGGTGTGGACAAAAAAAGGTGGGATAGAAAAGTCCACACACACACACACACACACACACACACACACACACACACGGAATAGACGAAGGAGTAATTGAAGAGAGAAAAAATGAAGGTGTGCAATCGAAAGAAAGAAAGAAAGAAAGAAGGGCTAGCCCTCCGTTGTGCAGACAGCCGTGAGCCTTGAAAAGAACAGAGGAGGCTCCACACACACGCACACGCACACACACACACACACACACCTTTTCACTTATTTAAAGCTGCCTCTCCCTCCATCCTGTTTGTTTAGCAGTGCATGAAAAGTCAACGTTATAAAAAAGACATTTGGCATATTAGAAGAAACATACATTGTTCAGAGCTCATTAAAAAAATCAAAGCTGCTTTTGGAAGAGGAAAACAAATGTCGTGACCACACTGACCAAAAGAAAAGAGAAACAACAGTTGCTAACACCTATTTTGATAACAAAAAACAGTTGAGCTAGCGTTAAACTCAGCGAGATCTGCTTCCATGTAGATACAGGTCAGACACAAGAAGAAGGCATGTAACAGTGTTGTCCCCTTTGACAGTGTTCCGCTTTCACTCTTTATCATTATGTTAGCATCAACTCTCGCACAACCTACCCAGCCAAGATTGTCAAAGGGATCTGCTTAGAAGCACACATAACCAACCCCCCCACCCCATCACCATGTTTGAGAGAAGAGAAGAGGCTAAGCCAGACTGACAGAGACATTGGAGATGATGCGCCAGGGGAAAGGTTGACTAGGCAACTCAACTGGTAAACGGGACTGAATACAGAGGCCGGGACCTGGTAGACACAGGCCTGTGGTGAGAGGAACGTTTCACACAGAGACACCATGAGGACTGGGACTTCATCTGACATCGGCCAACACCAAGCTAATGGGGAGGGGGGGGGGGGGTGACCACCTTCGACACATCACACAGAATAAAGCGTTGAGACAGGCCAAATGATTTTTCCATGTCGATAAAATCCCAATGTCAGTAAAAAATTTAAAAAAAGAAGCTCGTCTTGTTTTTGATGCTACAACAAAATAGCACCTATGTTGCCTGACGTGAACAATGTCTCTGTAGACAGCAAGTGGCCTATTGTAAAATTCCCTCCCAGGGATTCCAAACTAGGCAGCATGGGCAATAAATGCACTTATTTCTTTGACATAGAATAAGACATGGAGAAGATTTGTACCAATAATTTAAAATAATCAATATTACATCAAATAACGTTAACATAAAAGGTTGACAATTGGGCATAGAGAAGGGGAAAGGGGAGGACGTTTCATTTTTTATTATAACTTACATAATTTTTGGATATTAATCGTTTACACGGGTATGTGACAAAAAGCTACTTCACTTCATTATGCAGACATTCAAGTTGAAGAATCAGCGTTCATTCCTAGAAAAGTATACAGTTCTACTGTAACACTTGGATTAAAGTATTGCCTTTTATTTGTACTAATCCACATTTGGGAGCGCAACGTTTGCTTTGATTTGGATCCAATCGGAAGACAGTGCAGGAGGACCCCGAGAATTTTAAGTCCACCGTGAAAAGAGCATTGATTGTTCTGGACAGGAGCAGATGGGCACACTCTGAAATGGAGCGAGTCTGACTCGGGCCGTCCAACAGAGTGACCAGTTGTGTGGGGAAGGGGCAACGGAACACGCGCTCGCGGACGCGCGCACGTACACACTGGCTGGTGAACTAGTGGTCAGGCGGACACAACAAAGGAAAACCCAGTGACGCACAACACAGGACCTGTACAATATTGCCGTATGTTTGCGACACGTCTTCAACAATACACACACCTATTTCTACTTCTACGGGGAGAAAGGATGGCCGTTCCAGCACAGAGGAGAGTGGCTCCTCTCAGGCAGAGTAATCCATGTACAGACAGACTTGGTTCTTTTTTTTGGACCACCACAGGACATTTCAAAGGCTTACGAGGCCTCCTAAGAGCTTACAGTGCTCGTCAGACGATGCTCCCCGTAGCCCTGGGGAGGGGGGGTATACAGGGACAACACAACTGTTATTGTTCGCTGAACAGTGGCACAAGGCTGGCATTACGGTGGGCAAAGGAGGCCAAGGAGACGGGAGATCAGGCGCTGAGCGGCCGGGCTCCGCGGCGGCGCTGCCTCCAACGCGGCTTCCCCAAGACGAGTAAACAAGATGGGACCTCGGGTAAGATGGATCGCTGTGGTACTCTAGACATTTTCAGATAGCGGTTAAGGCCACATTGAAATTGGAAGTGTCCGGTCTCAAGCGCGTCACAAGAGTCTTTCTTCATTAGTTGGTTTTCTCTTTTTCTGAACAGTGATGGAGGTTGAATGCCACCAGAACTACAGTGCACACTGGAAGACAACTAGGCTCGGCGTGACAGCGTACCGACGGCTTTTCAAAACATCAGTCGATACTTAAGTGGCGACCAATAGGGAAACATGATAGCGATATTGGACGTGTGACATGGTTTCACGCACAGAGTGCACAGTAATATTGTACAGTACTAAGGCTATTCTTTTTAGGTCAATGACTACACTCATTATAATGAATGGGAACAGGACAAACCGACCCTTTTGTAACTGTTGTCAGTTGGTAGTCTGTTGTCGTGATTTCTACAGACATTGCTTTGACTCCATGTGAGATGTACAGACACGTATAGTATTTTCCAAAGGGAAATGTTGCGCACATAGAGTATTGCAGGCAAGGCAGAGGCATTGCTTAAAGCTTTTCTTTTTAAAGACTTCATAAAAACCAATGATACAAAATAGGCCCTCTGAGGTTAAGTCCCCAACAGAAAATAACAAATGTTCGGTTATGTAGACTTGTTTTTTTCAAATAAAAATTAAATCCCCAGACTCTGGTTATCCTCAAAAAGAAAAGGCAAAGTATCAAAAATGAAGAGTTTCGTCCAAAGACCGAAAAGAGCTGGCATTTGTCGAAGAAAGGAGTAAGGTTACTATTATACACGAGCCAGTCCGGGATTTAGAGCTGAAAACAAAACAAGAAAAAGCCCACGCTCAGAGGAGGAATAGAAACTATTTGGTAACAAAAGTGTACTATATGTTTAATACAAAAAAGGTATGGAGAAAATGTACCTTTACTAAAGCTTATACAAGATCCTTGGTCCATAAAAACTATGCTATCGTCACGTTGTATGCGAACCCCACAGCATCCTCATGGCTCCCACCAACAACGATACATCCAGCCGCTTCACACAAACATACAGTCTAACGCAAAAAAAATACAAATAACATAGAAAAATGTAAATCAACTGAAAAAAAACAACAAAATATACTTTTCTTTAAACACAATTTTATACAAATGACAGATGTATCATTGTTGGGGTCGTTTAAGAGGCTGGTGGTGTCCAGCCAAAGGCAGCTCCCTTATTCCGCGTCGCCAGCACCAGAGCTGGACACGCAAAGTCCCTCCAGGGAGCCCCTAGAGGCGACGAGGAGCACGGTGGTCTCCTTAACGCAGGGACAAAAACCTTGGATGCGAGTTCTCCTGCGGAAAATCCTCTGCTCCGGCTCCTCGGCCCCTCCCCGGCCGCTGAACTTTATCGAATCCAAAATTAATATGCAGCAATTTAGAGAGAGTCCACTTTTCCCGTAGTCTTGCACCACGCGGCACGTTTTGCTCTCAAGGCATATCATGTGTGGCTGTCGAGTGTGGGTGTGTGTGTGTGGGTGCGTGGGCGCGCGCGGTGCGTTAGGACACCACGGTGGCGGCGGCCGAGGCGGACGTGACGCCCGCGCTGGGGGTTCCGTTGCCCCCGTAGCCCCCCGTAGCCCCGGCCTCGCTGCTCGCCGTGCTGTTGCTGGTGAGCAGGCTGGCGTTGCTGGCGCGCAGGATGGCCCCGGCGGCGTTGCAGTGCGGCCGCGGGCCGGGCTCCGGGGTGTAGGTGAAGGTCAGCGTGGTGGAGTAGATGATGCCGTCGTTCCGCACCAGCGTGACGGGGACCTGCACGGGCTGCCGCACCCAGCGCCAGCCCTCGCGGAAGGCCGAGATGTCGGGCACCACGCACAGCATGCTCTCCCCACACCTGGAGAGGACGGGCGCCAGAGAGACACGGGTCAGTACGGTTACTTCTGCCGGACTTCACTCGCTTTGTATTTCACTGGAAATCATAGGAGTAAAAACATTTTCACTTTGTGCATCAAACTGCACATGACCGGTATACAACCGAGGGGAAAGTTGGACAAAACTGGCGACACATTTCTACCAGACACTGAGATTGAAGAGTGCTTAAGTTTGAAAATGAATGAGCAGCAGTCTAACTCGCTACTATGCAGTTTTCTCTGCTTCAGAATACAATTGTGTCTTATATATTCAACAGCTATGGGAAAACCTGAAAATACCAAGTGTAGAAGTCTGCGTGTTCGAGTTCACTAAAGCCGGGTTCTATCAGGGAGCACTGACAACCTGTCCCCAGCCCCACCGTCTAATCCCGCCGTGGACCTCTTTCCACAGCCGACGGTCTCTCTTCTTTAATCCTACGTGGGTGGCACGGATAAACACAGGCCTCATTGATCTCTGAGTTGAACCTGTCTCGGAAGAGTTAGCGAGGTGGGTGTACCTTTGAGAGGATTCCCGGCACACATCAAAGGTGCGGCGAGGGGGGGGGGGGCGAGCAACGGAGAGAGACAAAATCAATTTGTGTTTAAAAATCGCCCGCATTAGGCAGAGCGCTGCTTTGATATGGAGAAAGGTAGGGCTGTCTGTATTTAGCTAGAAGATGTCTGGGAGAGAGGAGGGGGCTTGTTAAAAGTGGCTAAGCAGCAAGACAAGAGCGGACCAAAGCTGAAAACAGAGCTGCCATGACATGAAAGAGGAGCCCGCCTTTTACCACCCACACAATAGCCACAGCAGCCTTTTACAGCCACAGGGTGCACTACGTTGATGGCCGCGTCCTGTTTGTTTCCGTTCCGTGAGGCGTGTGAGGAGTGGCGGTGGACGGTACCTGTACATGGTCTCGGCCTCCACGTCCCCGAACCAGACCCGTAGGTGTGGAGTGAAGTTCTGCCCCGTCAGCTCCAACATGGCCACGTCGCCGCCGCCGTTGAGCTGCACCGACACCACAGGACAACGGTTACCCCCCAAATACAGTGAGATGTCTTGGAAATCTATACGTATAATAGTGTGTGTGTGTGTGTGTGTGTGTGTGTGTGTGTGTGTGTGTGTGTGTGTGTGTGTGTGTGTGTGTGTGTGTGTGCGGACCCCTCACCTGTAAGCTCTCCACCACAGGCACGGGGGTGACGGGCGAGTGCACGGGGCCCATGCCCTCGTAGAAGGTGTACTCGGCCTTGTCCGTGCTGATGATTGTCCAGG
>JAVQJS010108334.1:0-10539 GCA_036024795.1 Galaxias rostratus | reverse complement strand
TAAATCTTTACAGTACAATGATAATAATACAGTACAATGTATACTATGCTTCCCGTGGTTCACTATTTCCATGTTTCTGTGTGCATGCAACAAAAATACGTGACGACATACTACTGCTTTTTACTTTTGAGTGGGTAACACTGAAAAGTTGCCTTTTTCTGACCTCTGTGACCATAACAATCTGGCAGAAGAAACAGACGAGGCAGAAGACAAGGAGGAAGAGTTTCCGGCTGCCAGCTCTGCGCAGCAGCGTGGGAAACAGATCTGTAATGGACGTCATCAGCACCTCCATGGCAACGAACTATGAGACAATATTATTCCTATTTTATAACAACTAGGTTTAAACGTAAGTGATCATCAGGTGTTGTTATAACTTATAAGCAGATAATATTTTGACATCCCCAATTGATCATGAATCATGTTTTTAGAGGCAGTGGTTCAAATATATATTGGGTGTCTTAAATGTACAGTATGCCTGAATTAACT
Source organism: Galaxias rostratus (assembly GCA_036024795.1). NCBI lineage: Eukaryota > Metazoa > Chordata > Actinopteri > Galaxiiformes > Galaxiidae > Galaxias > Galaxias rostratus. The sequence goes on along the minus strand of JAVQJS010108334.1, from coordinate 10,053 downwards.
ATGTAGTCTTACTTGTGTGTCCAGTCCAAGAAGGATGATCATTACAAAGAAGCAAACAGCCCACAGTTGGGGGAGCGGCATCATGGCTATGGCCTGAGGGTAGGCAATAAATGCCAATCCTGGACCTGAAAACAACATCAAAAATAAATGTATTTGTTTTTCCGCACTGTAAAGCAGTATAGACAGTTAGCAAAAACCACGCGTACCAGACTCGGCCACAATATCAATTGGGACGCCCAGTTCATGGGCCATGAATCCTAAGACAGAGAACACGGCAAATCCGGCCACAAAACTGGTGGCGCTGTTCAGCAAACATAACCACAGGCAGTCTCTGCAAGCCACACAGATAGAAACACTCATTTAACATACAGTATAACGTAATAATTTAAATGATCTAACATTAAAAATCTAATACCAGGGTAGAACTCACTATACAGCAGTGCATTTGAATACTTTTCTGTGATCATTTTAAATGGTGACTCACGTATAGCAGTTGTTTTTGTAGTTGTTGTAACTACCTAACACTATTAAAGTTCCTGCTACCACACTGTAGGAAAAGAAGATCTGAGATCCTGCTTGCAGCCACACCTTTAAAAAAACATCAAAAGATGTGATCATTGTCTGTATACTGCTGTCTAACTAACTGTCTGAGTTCTCTGCCCTGACAACGCAGAATATATCCTCCAATATATCCACAATACATCAAATCTTTAAGTAAGGTATTACCTGAGGGTCAGAGAGCCGTGAGGGTTCTGGGTAGAGGTAGAACACGACTCCTTGTAGGGCTCCAGGAAGAGTCAGTCCACGGATCAGCAGGACCAACAGCATCACATACGGTAAAGTGGCAGTTACATACACCACCTGTAAAAGGATTTTTTTTTTTTATCAAGGTTATTCAAAAGAACCTGTTCATTTGGGGGATTTTTTTTTATCCTAAAGGTAATTTAATTGAAGGCATAACACAAGTATGATTTACCAAAAATAATGTATACAAAGCAGAGTTTATCAGATCAAAAAAAATTAAATGGTGGAAATTTTAAAAGCGTAAATCATTTTTTATTGATTAAAGAGATGTATGTCTATCTGTACCAACTCTTTAATGCTTTTGCCAACATCAAATTGAATCCCCAGAATAGCCCCAATCACTAAGTTACCTCAATAAAAAGATAAAGTATGTTATTTGACATGTCTTTGTATGAAATTAAGTTTAATATGAAAAATGACATATCAGCATCAGGCGCTAATAAACTATCTGTTTAATTATCTGCACCTTCCCTGTAGACTTGATTCCCTTCCAGATGCAGAAGTAGCAGATGATCCACATGACTATGAGACACAGCAGCAGCTCCCACCTCATACTGCCCACCTTCTCAATGCCTCCTGAGATAGACAGCACTCGTCGCCTAGAGAGAGAGAGAGAGAGAGAGAGAGAGAGAGAGAGAGAGAGAGAGATTATTAGGGACCTTTCCCTTACCCAGTAAGATCTGCATATGGAACACACTTTGACACAAACATACTGCCAGAATTCAGTGGTAGCAGAAGTTGCGTTTTGCTGGTTGGTCCAGTCACGGGTATTGTTCCCGGTTGAAATTTTTACGCAGGTATCTGTACAAAACAAAGACACAATTTTATTTGTAATCAAGTGGGAGGATTTTCGTAAAGAGAATGATGAAAAGTTTTGCCTATGATAAACTATATATTGAGTAACACAATTTGAATTATGACTTCAATAGTTTTGTCCCTTACCAGTGTTCCAGAGGTTGTCGCAGCTAGACCAGGGAAGCTGGGGACTGAAGGAGAAGACCAGGTAGAGCAGAGCCCAGGCCAAAATAATAATATAAGACATGCAGTGGTAGAATACTATCATCTGGCCTGCACACCCGATACCTAAACGGCAACAAACAAAATTACAGTGCAGTCAGGACAACTTACGCCAGGTTTAACGATCGATTGGAAGACATGGTAATACATTGAAGTGTGGCGTTACGGGTCTGCTGCTCTGATTGCTTCCCCACACTGGATCTTAAATAAATGCTAACTGAGCAACCATTGGTAGGGAGCAGATATCTGTAGAATCCCCAATGAATACTGTGCAACAGGCCCTAAATAGGCAGAAGCTCTAGTGGAGGTGGGCAGCAGCAGGAACATTGTGTTGTGCAGCAGTGAGCGAGCAGTGGTGGGAGCAGTGTGGTGAGTGACTGCGGTTTAGTTGGCTGCGTTAAACTATTGAGCGTATGCCTCTGGTTGATTGATGTGGATCAATGCTGGGTCTGAGAGCCCTGCTCTGACAAGGTTTCATTTCATTTGCTCAAGCTAAAGCACACTATACCCTATCTCAAAAAACGTTTCAGACCAAAGGAGGTTTCAAAACACAAATTCAACTGAATTCTATTCTCTAGTCAATGTGCCTCCACCAGGTTAACGTTGTTGTTATTATGCAAGTGTAAGTGTCATTTCTAGTTTTCAAGCATGTTACTTAGTCAGTTACAATTAACACGTTGGATCCAATCCAACATTGGATTTAGCTGCATGACCAATGTCTATGTGTTTTAATCACCACACCTCTCATCTCCTTCTAGCCTATTGTTGCCTACCCTCCGCTAGTGGGCACAGCTTCCTCCAGCAGGTGATGACCCCTTCCTGGGTGTATTGTCCCATGGCCGTCTCCAACAGGAACAGGGGCACACCACACGTTATCGCAAACACAAAGTAGGGGACCAGGAAAGCGCCTGTTGAAACAAAATTGCTAATAAAGATAACAATAGCTCTCACTTAAAACATTTTGCGGTTCTTCTAATACCTACCGCCGCCATTTTTGTAGCAGAGATAAGGGAACCTCCACACGTTTCCTAGTCCGACAAGATGTCCAGCGACTGCTAGGAGATACTCAACCTTGCTGGCCCAATGACCTCTTTCCTCCATTTTATGTTTAGGCCTCTTCTTCAACAGTCCTTGTTGCCTTGCCTGGTCGTAGTTTATTGGTCTCTATTTTCCAACTTCTTTTCAGCTCCATTAAAGTATGACCTCTGTCTGTCGGCCAAATACAACTATAAACTTTTATGGTCATAGACACTAGATTGAAACTGGTTTTGTCATTCAAAGTTACCCCTCCTCTTCATATCAATGTATCTTCTTATGTAGATTCAAGTATTAAATTCAGATTTAAACTTTGCAACGACTTTGCAAATCAAGTTCCAAAAGATATAGCCATATTTGCTTGGTTATAAAAAGACTGTAGCTAATTTCCATCCATCCGTTATCAGAAACCGCTTATCCTATGCAGGGTCACAGGGGGGCTGGAGCCTATCCCAGCTAAGTTTGGGCGAGAGGCAGGGTACACCATGGACAGACTGCCAGTCCCTCGCAGGGCTAACACATAGACATACAATCTCTCACACACACACACACACACACACACACATTCACACCTACGGACAATTTAGAGTCACCAATTAACCTGCCTGTTTTTGTAATGTGGGAGGAAACCGGAGTACCCGGAGGAAACCCACGCTAACACGAGGAGAACATGCAAACTCCACAGACAGACCCTCAGGTGGGAATCGAACCCATGATCTTCTGATTGTGAGGCAACAGTGCTAACCACTGCGACACCGTACTGCCCTGTAGCTAATTTGTTTCAGCTAAATAACACCCTGACACCCTGAGGGAGGTAAAATGTTGGAAGGACAGAATGTGCTGGAGGGTTTGCCCGCCACCCCATGGAATAAAATAATTTAAAACAGAAGACAAAAAAGTATGTAAATCTTGCAAAAGAATAAAGCCTTAATTCTGCCTTCCTTTGTTTTCAAAAAAAAAATTATCCAGCTAATAATCTAACAAAAAAACAAAACAAAACTGGCAACAGACGACACTCCACCTTACTGGTCTAACTACCTCTGCTCTATCCTTCCATGTCCTTTTTTCTATATATCCAGTGTAGTAACATACTCTACATGTATACTAGGACTATTGTTTGTTTTACAACCACAAACCACTGATATGCTATTTGTTTTCTCCTATAGAGAAGTATATGTTCTGATCTATGTTATACTAAACTGTTTGGACTTCCTCTAAAGTAAGGAAACTATAACTATACTTCACAATAACTTTGGGGGTGTAAACTCAAAGTTAGGCCGGTGTGACCGCATCTGTCTAAAACAAAATGAGGTCTTGCAGTGTGGAACTTTCCTCTATTTCTTTGATTTAGAGGAGCAGCATGTGGTGGTACCGCATGCATTTTTCTTAAACAAAACTTTTACATAAAAACTAGATACACTAAATAATAATTCCCCTGCAGCTTTTTTTTCTACCTTGTATCACCAGTGCCGAAAACTTTCTTTGTAAATCTCTTCTACAATGACCAATAAAATAATGCTCAATATGCTGATATCTTTATTCAAGTAAAAATCACAAAACATGATATTTTTCAAAAAATCACAAAACCATTCTATTTTTCTTAAACAATTTTTATTTAATTACACTAAACTATACATCTGGTGGTTGAATAATGTTTTATGAAAAGCATTTTGTTAAGTTTCAGTTGTTGAGCCACTGGTTAAACTTCTTCCTCTCTCATATCTGTTTTGGGGATCCCAAGCTGTCGTCCTGCATTCCTCTTCCGGGTCAATTGAAGGTCAGGATCAGGCTGACACAGCTGAAAGAAGCGCTAAAGGATGACAAGCAAAGCAAAGTAAAATTATGTTTTTTCCCCACTTCTCAATCCCATCAGATTACCATCGCCCACTGTCCTCCTACCTCAGTGAGGCTCCCAGACCCAGTGGCCAGCTTCATCAGAGCCCACCCTGGTACCATCAGGATGGAGGAGAGAGCCAGCATCCAGCCCAGCACATACGCCCAAGATGGATACACATACCAGCGGTGGAAGGTCAGAGGCTGGTACTCCACCAGGGAACAAATCAAACACACCTGAATGGGAATGTGATCAAATAAAACTCTGTTTGTTTCTTTACAAGTTATTCAGTCATTCAAAAAGGTCAGTGAGTAGCATGTGACGGAGAAAACGCCATCGTTAGGATTTTAATTCAATGTATTCCCATATGCATTGTGACACGAGCAGGACACATTTTCGCAGCCGGACACTATTTTGCATGACAGCACCACTCACCAGTGAGAACAGGGGGGTCAGGTAGAGCCAGCAGAGTTTGAAGAAGAGGTTAGGACGCATTCCTGTCATGTCCTCTATGATGTCACGTATCTTCTCTGCTCCTAATGGTAGGGGTTATTTGATTTGATTCTGGCAAGTGAGGTCTGTTTGATTTTAAAATATTCTGGTACAAGTTGGGGTTTTTTATCAGTGGATTGTTGACGTTTCATTCATCCTTAAATGATAATCTTTCAATTATTCAACACATTTAAATGATTTGTATAGTTACCAAATATCCATCCCAAAGCCAGGGACTCAAACACAGCAAGGAAGAGCAAACAGAATCCATTACAAGCATAGTGGTCCATTAACTGAAACACGTACATTCCACCCTGAAAATTTGTGAGTAGAAAAGTTTCCAGAATGTCATTCCATTTTGGTGGTCTATTAATAACACAATATAATAATGGTTTCAATTTTTTGGTTGAAAGGTTTTTAAACCTGTGTAAGTCACCTCACTCTGTTTTAGGACATAATTGATATTTTTATTTGGTGTCTGTACATTTCTGTATTTCATTGTGGCGTTTTCTATGACTGCACTCCTTTTCCAAAGTATCCAAAAGCATGTTTTTTTGTTGTTAATTAATCTTAAATAGCAATAAAGTAAAAAAAAAAGAAGATTTGCATTAACTTAAGTGGCATCATATCTCAAATGTGATCAAATGTACTTACGGAAAGTAAACACACTTAATAATAATAATAATAATAAGAATGCATTTTATTTAGTTTTAGGCGCTTTATGATGACACTCAAAGTGCTTTTACACAAAATTAGATCACCAATTAATTTCATACACTGAACAATGGACCGACAGCTATCAGACACTACACCGTGATACTACGGCAGCCAATTTGCGCCAGACTTGCTCCCTCAACATATATTACATCTTTCTCAAACACATAGAACACACAGACCAACTCCAGATTAACTGTCTCTACTGATTAACTCTTACGTTGTACAGCGTCTTTGAGTGTTTTGAAAAGCGCTTTATAAATTGTATGTATTATTATTATTATTATAACTGTTAGTGACTGGTCAGGGCACTGGCAGGAAGATGAGGCATGTTTTTTGGACGAGGGAAGGAAACCGGAGTACCCGGAGGACACAGGGAGAACATGCAAACTCTACACAGAAAGGTCTTTGAGTCATGGTGGGGATTGAACCCAGGACCTTCTCGCTGTGAGGCAACAGTGCTTACCACTGCGCCACCGTGCTGCCCGAAACAGTTTCTACTTCAAAACAGCCCAACATTGTAGAGGTAATAATAATAATAATAATAATTACAATACCCCTCTAAGAATTGCCACCTTAGCGTGGTGGATAGATTTCAGTGTCCCTCTGACCCTGGACGATATGTTTGAGGCAGTAGCAGAAAAGGGTAGAGGGTCCCCCACGGACAATTGGTCCCAGGGGAGGGCCCAGACGGAGCGCGATTCAAAAAGACCCAAATGAAGTAGAATCAACGGCACTGTGGCACCTCGGCCAGAAGGGAGAAACCGGGGCTATCCCCTGGAGCTCAGGGGGTGGGATACTGGTCGGCGATCGTCTGGTGGCCTTGACCCATGGGGCCAGATCGGGCACAGACCCAAGAAACAACATGGAGCTGCCCACCTGTGGGCTCACCAACTTCCGGCATGGACATTGGGGTTGGGTGCAATGCCAATCGGAGGGCACACATAGGCGGGGACCTAGGCTAGCTGACCCCTGTTATTGTAGACTGGTCTTAGGGACTTGGGAGGTAACCTCTCTAGTGGGAAAGGAACCGAATCTAGTGTGTGAGGTGGAGCTGTGCCAACTAAACATAGTTAGGCTTGCCTCAACGCAAAGCTCTTGGAGGTTTTCTGGGCACAACCTACAGGTAGGAGACCCGGGGGTGGACCCTGAACAAACTGGGTCTGACCTGGGAAAGCCTCAGGATCCTCCAGGAGGATCTAGACAGCGTTGCTGGGGATAGGGACAGTTGGGCCAACACACCGCTGAGCCTGCTGCCAAAGCAACCCGGCCCAGCAGTGAGTGATGGATGGATGGATAGTAATAATCATAATGTTTAAAATCCACAAAATCCTATTCTTAGAATATTTGTTTCATTAAAATTGACCAGTTGTGTTATGTGCAGTCAACTCAAATCTTTTAATATCACAATTCATTATATTTACATTGATATTTTATTTTTACGTATAACCCCTCACTCACCTCTGTCACCAAGATAATTCCTGTGAAGAAGCAAATCAGGCAGAAAAGGAGGAGGAAGAGCTCTTGTCGGCCAGGTCTTCGCAGCACCGTGGGAAACAAATCTGTGATGGATGTTATCAAGACCTCCATGCCAACAAACTGTGAAGCCAAGAAAGAATATGGTTAAAACACATTTGAAAACAATTGGATTAACAAAACTAATACAGAATGTTTGTTTTGTGCAATCCAAATTCTTGTTTTTAATGAAGACAATATGTTGATCACAATCACACACACTTTTATTTCTTATGAGTAACAAGTTAGTGAATTGCCTATTGATAGCATTGTTTTTATTTATTTGTATGCAGTGACAGACTTCAAATACTTGACCCACACATTTTGACAGGCAACTGTTAAAGTACGTGTGTGCTTACTTGAATGCACAAACAAGTCATTGTTTGTGTATAACATACTTGTGTATCTAATCCAAGAAGGAGGATCATGACAAAGAAGCAGACAGCCCACAGTTGAGGGAAAGGCATCATGGCTATGGCCTGGGGGTAAGCAATAAATGCTAATCCTGGTCCTGAAAACAATAACATTAAAGTTTTCCTAAACACATTCTAATTATTACCTGCTCATCAAATCACATTGTTTATATTAACAGTATGATATTGTTTAAAATTATTTATTTCACTATTCTTAACAAGTAGACAGGAATATGATACAAGAATTCTGTAGCACCAGACGCAACCACCATCTTTACAGAGGTGCCCAGTTCATGGGCCATGAATCCTAGGACAGAGAAAACGGCAAAGCCAGCCACAAAACTGGTGGCACTGTTCAGCAAACACAGCCACAGACAGTCTCTGCAAATAAAACATTCAAATAGAAAGTAAGTGTCTTACTTAACTGATTGAAACGTATTGAAAACAGAAAATAAACCTTGAAAAGCTGCCATTGTGAGATATGTCTCACTTTTGTAGAATAGAAGAATATGTATATGTTTTTTAATTTAAATTATCATAATATTATTATAATGCACAATCTGTTGGGAGGGGTAAAATGTTTAAAATGATCTGTAATGCATAATGTGACTACATAATGTGACTACTTAATGTCTCATGTAATCTTTGCCCAACCATGTTCATACTTATTATGGTGGCTCACTTGTAGCAATTGTTGTTGTAGGTGTTGTAGCTGCCCAGCACCGTCAAGGAGCCCGCAACTACAGCGTAGGAGAAGAAAATCTGGCCCCCAGCCTCCATCCACAACTGCAATCAACAAACCATCACTGTTAAATCTTTCCAATTTGAAATTTTCAAACTTGTAATTTCGAGGTCAGCAGTTCTCAAAGATGGATTTCAAAGCCTTCAAGTATCAGCATCAGTATATCCATAACGAATCAGCCTTTTGGTAATGTGTACCTGAGGGTCAGAGAGCCGTGAGGGTTCTGGGTAGAGGTAGAACACGACTCCTTGTAGGGCTCCAGGGAGAGTCAGTCCACGGATCAACAGGACCAACAGCATCACATACGGTAAAGTGGCAGTTAGATATACCACCTGTAAAATCATAATTTTTCTTATTTTAATGTCCACTCAAATTACATCCACTGAAGTGTAAAACAAAAATCTTGAACTCTCGGGTTCCAACAAGATCGGCACCTTCCCTGTAGACTTGACTCCCTTCCAGATGCAGAAGTAGCAGATGACCCACATGGCTATGAGACACAGCAGCAGCTCCCACCTCATACTGCCCACCTCCTCAATGCCTCCCGAGATAGACAGCACTCGCCTTCTAAAAAGCAGAAGTGGAAGATTGTGAGATGAAAATATTGGGCTTTCCCTATTCTTTCCCTAATTTTGTGAATTAAAATGCAAATGTTTATTTGATTTGATTTGATTTGATTTGATCGTTTCAAGAATTAAGAATTTTTAATCAGTTTGATGGGTAAGAATTGTGAAACTAACTCCCAGAATTCAGTGGCTGCAGTGGTTATGTTGGTCTGGTAAGTCCAGTTAAAGGAAAAGTTATGCGAGGAGATGTCTACACAGTCAACTAAGGAGAAAACAGAAACCATAATAAGCTTTTCAGAAAGAATAATAAGATCACGGTATAAGTTAATAGTGTATATGTTATGGTTTATTATTACATTCAAATTAAATAAACATTCCACGACTTAATGGTAAACAATATCAGACGTGCAGCGTTTCACCTGTATTCCAGATGTTGTCGCAGCTAGACCAGGGAAGCTGGGGGCTGAAGGAGAAGACTAGGTAGAGCAGAGCCCAGGACAGAATCATGATATAAGTAATGCAGTGGTAGAAAAGAACCAGTGCGCCTGCACAGCCAATACCTGAGGGGCATTTTGAGTACATACAAAGATCACCCTACACAATGTCATGTTAGTTTAGCTGAATTTCTTTAAAGATGTCTGTGCAACTCTGGAGTTTCTAAATAATACTCTAAAGATTTGACAGGTTAACATTTAGGACTCTGTAACTAACTGTGCACTGTTACAATATGAAACTTTAACTTTTTCCATTACTATTCAACACAATCCACAATTGTTTTATGTAATCTGATTTAAAAACACATACTTAGCCACACACATATTTAATAAAATATTAACTTGATTGTATATGTTCTCTCTCTCGCTCTCTTTCTCCCTCTCTCTCTCTCTCTCTCTCTGTACATATACATACATATATACACAC
>JAVQJS010108324.1:0-11599 GCA_036024795.1 Galaxias rostratus | reverse complement strand
ACACACAGATCCACACACACACACACACACACACAGACACAGAGAGAGAGAGAGAGAGAGATAGATAGAGAGAGAAAGATTTATATTATTATATATAGAGTATTTATTAGTAATAGTGTTAAAGCAGTAGCTACACCACCCAAAAAAAACAATATGGTAGCGAGAATAATAAGTGTTTTCTTGTTAGATGTGAGTCATCAATAGGTAGGATCTAATGTAGACCATAAATCAATGTGAACGGTGAACAGTGCACCATGATCTTACCGGCCACCATCTTGTTGTTGTTATTGTTGTGTTTGGTGTCGTCTGCTGGGTGCTGATAGGAGTGGATGTTGTTCTCCTGTGTGTCTGTCTGCTCCGACTGCTCAGGAACAGATAGGGACTTCCCATCGTCCTCTTCTTCCTCCTCTTCCTCCTCGGGAGTTAGGGCCTCACATACTGGAGCTGGACAACTGGAACAAGAACACGTACCTTTAAGGCCGCGGCCTTGTTTCAATACCCCAGAAGTCGTTTTCTTCTTTTTACACTCTCCTTACATTCATTGTGAATACGAACTTTACTGTCCATGTAAAACCACATGTTAAATAAAAAAAACAAAACGAACCCAAACGCACCTATTTGGAAACGTGGATTTGGGGGAGTTGTTGAGGTCCTGCTCTCTGCCGTCCTGCAGATTCACGATGGTTACATGCTGAGGAGACACGCTCGGCTCCAAGATGACTACCCGCTGGGTCTCAAACACCTACAACACAATCCATTGATGGTTTGCATGAGCTGTTGAAACAGGTTTTGTTCAATTATTCATTCCATACACTGGTGAGAGAGATGATTAACATGCAGCCCAGCACTTTAAACGAAGGCTCCCTCGACGCATCACTGCTTGCGTAATTGCCAACCAAATGGTAATCCAATGAGAGAGCGCTACCATGGGCAAGTCAGGCCCCAACGATCTATGGGGCTTAGGGACCTGCACCATAGACTGTAGCCCAGGCCAAGTCCCTATTCCCTGCCTTGAATCCTGGAGATAAACCCCTTAAATCCAGAGCCTGATCCACCCTCCCTACAACAAAGCCTCCATTAGTGTTTCAGATTAGATTAAAGGACATTATCCGTGAGGGGGTTCTCTGGTGGCCAAACACCGGGAAAGCTTTGCAGGCTGTGTAGCCTTACGTTTACGCTTCTACCAAACAGAGGTTATAGGATTATAAATACCAATGGTCTTGGAATGGCTGCTTTCCTAATGGAATGGATATTTGTGAGGAGGACCCCAGGACCATCCAGGTCTCCCACTCTACCTCACTGTCTCCGTCGGAGCACTGGTTCTGGGGCTCCACCTCAGCCGGGCCCGGCCCATCAACCTCATCCACGGCCTGGTCCGACGTCGTCTCCTCCGGCGTCTCCGCTCGGGGTGACCCGTCGTGCACAGCCTGAGCCCCGGCCCGGTCCAGTTCACGGAGCTCATCGGAGGCCTGGTCACGGACCAGCTCCAGCTCCTGCAAGGCGGCCTCCAGCTCCCTGGGGTCCGCCAAAGCATCCTCCTCCCTGGGTCGGCCCTGAGCAAGTGAGATATGACCCACCATAAACCGGAGGAAGACGCCATTATAGCAGAAGTAAATTACTACTAAGTGTGAATATTTATGCGCCTGCTATTTAAACGTCTCGGAAACTCTGCCTTGTAAGTGGTTTACGATCAGAACTAAGGCCAAGGGGTGATTTGTGTGTGTTTCGGTGCGGGGATTGTAATATTGTTAAAAGTACACTGTCCTAAATCTAGTGTTCTCTAAGGATGGTGACTCAGCGAGAGACATGGCGGCGCCGTGTGAGGTAGCTACCAGGAGCGCGTTGAACGGGTTGTCCTTGCTGAAGGAGGGAGAGCGGGAAGGCGTGTCTCTCTTCTTCTCCCTGAGCGCGGCCTGCTGGTGCCTCCGGATCCTCTCCAGCTGCTCCTCCACGCTCATCCGGGCTCGACCGCCCTCCCTCTCTCCGCCTCCACCCATCCCTCCATCCACAACACTGCGGGGACGGTCCTGGACAGGGAGCGTTAATATCGATGGGCATGCATAGATTCACCGCCATCTGTTGTCACTGCAGCTCTGAATGAGGCAGTCGTCGGTTGTCTGTTGTAAGACCGTCACATCTCAAAGTAATTACAAACTTTTGGCTGACGGCCATCCGGTGAATCTGTGGCGAGGGCCACGGGGAGCGGGAGTCTAACTGCTCGGAGGTCAGTCTTTGACACCCAACGCTTTGAAGCCCCAAAAGACAGACCAAACAAACTTACTGATTTGGGTTCAGGCTTCTTGGGCTTCCTCAGAGTGACGTACGAGGGAATGTTGGAAGACTCAGGCGAACTCATGGGAGACTTTTTTCTGGGAGGAACCACGCCGACTGGGTAAGACGGCAAGCCTACAGGAAAGGCAGGGAATGGGAAGGCAGACAGTCACACACACACACACCACTAGGGGCAGTAAACTCTGAGCTTTGAAGCCTAGACAAGCACCAAAAAGGGATTGACTGAAACACAGTCTTTTTCGTTCCAATCTCCTGAGTGGACAGTTAGAGAGGCACCACGCTGTGCCGCCGGGCAACACCTTTTGAGTCAGCAGTGGGCTCCTGGTCAGCGGGGGCTGCAGAAGTAGCAGCAGCAGCAGGAGCAGTGGCGTGCTCCGCCCTCTCCCTGTCCTCTCCCCCCGCCTCATCCGGGTCTGCCTCCTCATTCACAGTGGTCAGCTCCGGCTCACTCTTATACAGCCGGTAGTCCGGACCCTGCTGGCGGGGACAGGACAAGGTGAACGGGTTAGGGTTGGGTCCAACAGCTCTAACGCACCTCAGTAAAAAACAACAACAATATAACAAACACACACACACACACACACACAAACACACACAGACACAAGCACACACAGGGTCAAAACAGCACTCTGTGGATGTTTGGACGAAATGGTTGGATGAACCGTTGATGGAGAAAGTTAACGATAATGGCGAATGGAGATGTCATGGCATGACCTCTAAAAGAAATCCACTACAACTCTTTCTGAACGACGCTGGCTGAAGGATTTGAGCAATGGAACAGACACGCTGCCATGGCGACAAGTTTACGGGTGAAATGTTTAAAATGAAGGGCATGGTCAAGGTCACTTGAAGAGTTCGGGGACGGAAAACGCCGGGAGGGGCAAACCAAGAGGAGGAAAAATGAACACAAAATGATATGGTTCTAATGAAGAAGAAGAAAAAAAATAGGATCACGCCGGCGATGGAAAGATGACACACCCAGGTGAATCAAACACGACGGGGGAGGGGGGCAGGGTCAGCGAGCCTTACGCTGTGCGCTCCGTTCCGGGAGCCCGGCTTGCGGTCCTCGGGCCGGTGTGAGTGTGTGCGGCCTCCGGCGGAGGCAGGTAGCGGGGGGACGTGAGGCGGGCGCTCGGACGAGTCGTACGCGTGGGGCAGGGGCGGCCGCGGGGGCACAAAGTCTCCCTCGGCGGGGGGGCCGAGCGACAGCAGCATCAGGGCCTGTCCACATCCAACAGAGGCACGGGCGCTCGTGAAAAAGCACGGAGGACAGAGCAGAGGTCAGAGGTGCCCCATCCGTGTTAGGCCTACCTAACTCGCAGTGCAAAAGGAACTCGACCACATCATAGATGTCAGACATCATGTTAGACGACATTGACTTGGATCCTACAACGTTCTCGTACACAGTGTCACACCGTAGCTTAAACCTGACGTTGGGGCAGTCAGACAACACACCTCAGGTCACCCAGGAAAAGACTCACCTCATTCTTCTGTAGACTGGAGAGGGGTTTCGAACCGGGGAAACCTGTTCAAGTGACAGTGACAAGTGTCAGCAAAAGCACCGTAACAGAAGACGGAGGAAAAGGCGACAGACAAAGCGATGGGACAGCGGAGGACATGCTGGTGTGTGTGCTGAAGGCGCAGGGCCCCCTCCTCCTCCTCACCGCTGTCCGTGCTCCTCACGGGCTTGTTCTTGGCCAGCGCCTCCATCACATCCTGGATCCTCCACAGCTCCTTCTGGATCTGGACGTGCTGCTGGCTGGGAGGCTCCGTCTGGAAACGCACGCACGCACGCACACCCACACACACACAATATGACATGTTGTGGGCATCACTACATGGTACTATAAGATGTAAAACTAAATGGTTGTACTCCCTGTTATAAACTATTTGTATGTCACTGTGTATGTGCTTCCATTACTGTCTATTACCTGTGGGCTCCCTAGAGCCTCCAGCTGTTCCAGTAGGTTTGTCTTGGCCAAAGAGACATCTGACTCAAGCTTATCATACTCCCTCCATGAACGCTCCAGCTCCTAAAAGCAAAACAAAAAGACACAAGCTTAATACCAAAATGAAGAAGGGTCCGTCAGGGCTGGCACTCAGACATTTTGCAGAAATGCATGCCTCAAATTACTTTGACTAGCACTAAGACTTAAAGGCACTCTCTATAAGGAGCTTAGTAAAGGCTCTTGATGTCCATTGTGTTCCTCTGTTCCCTGCGCTCCCACAAGCTAAAATGTACACGAGCCGGAGTTATACTATTGACCTTACCCTGGCCCCTAATGATTAGAGTACCTGGCAAATAAAACCATTTAACCAACACAAGTGAAAAAAGAGTAGGCATGTCAACCTAAAGAAGAACAATGCTGTTATATAATAGAGTGCTGATTATGTCGTAAAGAGTTCTGCCTCTGGTCGATTGAATTAGGAGAGCCAGGTGGAAGGTCTCTGGTGTCACTGAGCCAGACTGATTATTGAGCTACACACTGAAAATAAACAGCATTAATCTACAAAATGGAATAAAAAAAAACAAAAACAACGATCCTACTCATCTTTTACAGAATGATTCCATATCTTCTCGGAATCAATAAGAAGGGAATTAAAAAATCCCCTATCTCCGCTGAAATATCTACTTCATTGCATTCAGGCAAACATTTGGTGTCTCTTTAGGGAGATCTCATTGTTAGCTTCAGCGCAGAATGAATTAAAGAAGAAACAACTAATCCAACCAAATAAAAGGGACAATCACATGCACAACAGAATATTGTGGGAACTATGGTGGGGAACAGAACCCATTGTTCCAACAGGAGTCACCCCAGAGGGTGTAGGTGTGTGTGTGTGTGTGTGTGTGTGTGTTTCTATGTGTGTTAGTATGTGTGTGTGTGTGCGTGCGTGTGTGTGACATACTGTGTTGACTCTGGAGAGCTCCCGGCAGGTGCTTAGCAGGCCGCTCTGAAGCACATCTCTCTGCTGGATGAGGCTCTGGACCGCCGCAGGGTTCTTGGCGCTCTGCTCTATCTCCTGACTGGCCGACAGCAGCGCTGTCTCCAGGGTGTGCTGTGGTCAATACGTGTCCACACACACGCACGAACACCAACAAACACAAAAGACAGGGTTCGGACAACTAGGAAGCTTCAAAGATGGGTTTAAGGATTTTTGACAGCATGATGCAAGACTTCGAAAACATAATATGACAAGTTTGATCATATTAAAGTGCCTTACAACACCAGGTCATACATTTAGGCACCGTTGGTCCACAGTAGGGGTCAAACCCCATGACCCCAGTATCCAAAGATACAAACTGAGATGTGTTTGTGTGTGTGTGTGTGTGTGTGTGTGTGTGTGTGTGTGTGTGTGCGTGTGTGTGTACCTTCTCTCTGTGAAGCTGCTGTAGTTTCTCTTCCTGTGTCCTCACCACCTTGTCCTGCTCACACAACCTGCTCAATTTAGTCTGGAACACACAATCTCGGGTTAGGCACTCACAACCGGAAAAACAAAACACACTCATCCTGCATGTCCCTTCCCGGGTCTTTAGCAGCAGACCCACTCACACCTCGTTTGGCTTTTTGAATGGCATGCCATAGCTGCCCGGAGCTAAGGCACGCAGCCCTGAAAGAGAACGCCCGTTACTCACGTCTATGTCCACCTCCTCAGTGCGCGGGGCGTAGGAGCCGTCTCTGTACTCCTCTGGGCTGACCTGGGGGAGACGAGACACTCTGTCAGTGGGGCACGGCGGTGGGGAGCACGTCACACTAAACACGGGGCCCCGTTAGCTCCATGTACGCTCATTCCAGGGGGGGGACGAATGGAAGGTGCTCTTCATGCAATCTCGTAGACAATGGTCCCTGGGTTATTCATGGATGCACAGCGCGGCAGCTATAGCCATAGGGAGGGCTTCTGGAGGATTGGAAGAAACAACCCCCCCCCCCCTTCAGAGACCATATAAACTGTGTTTGTTTACCTCCCTGGCCTTCGTTCTAGCAGCATATTAGTGCCCTCTACTGGAGTACATGCACTAAATCGCTTGGATGCACATGGCTGATACGGGCTGCTGTTAAAAGCACAGCTGGTAGTAGCTGCACTATGCTATGGTTCCCAGAGCAGTAAAAGACACCCGCTTCAGTCGTTCTTGCCTATTTCTCACTCGTTTTCTATTTCACAGATGAACCCCCAGACAGGTGCTTAGCTTTGTCCAGGACCGCTGTTTGGAGCTGAACACTGGCTGGAGACTCGTCCTCTGGTCGCATGTTCCCAGTGACCCGTGATTTTACCAATCTACACGCGCGACACTAATTATCGTCCATCACAGGGCAGGAGATGGCGTGACTAATGGAAATCTCTATAGGACCCGGGCTAAATATGGACCTGACGAACATTCTCATACGCACACACACACACGATGGATTTGAAACCCCCACGTAAACCTAAGGAGGGTGACTCACACTCCTGACAACTCCACTTAAAAACGGAGCAGGTGATTTGCAGCCCCTGGCGGGTTAGCGAGCTGTCAGGTATGGGGGAAGGAGAGAGTATGGAGTTGGTGACGGCAGGGGTAAGCACATTTAAAGCTGGGATGGAGGCTCTAATATTAGGGGTCTGGAGTTAAGTGAAGTGCTTGAGAAGCACTGAGCTGAAACCCTCCCGCTGTAAGACATAGCAAACGACTAAACATAGCAACGCGCATTATTACTTTATTATCATAAAGCACAGTTTGAAAATAATAAACGCAAGCGCCAACCCAGGAATGATAAAAAAAATAAAAAATAAAATTGAACAAAGAGATAAATTGTTCTTTCCTAGTGCTTCACAAAAGCTTTACAGCAATGCCATTTGAAAAGGGTATGCTTGTGAAAGGAGGTGCCTGAAATATGAAAATGTCATCTTTCATACGCCGTCTTCCTGACTGACAGAGGACCTTATTAGGACCAACATAAAGGGGGTAGAACAGCTTGGTAGGTTTGACTGGGGGGGGGGGGTAATTAACGGCTATATACTCTGAATGGTGGGGTGGGGGGGACCACACAACAAGGAGAAGTACTGTCATCACCAAGTCGAACAGACACCCATGGCCACGTCGCCCCACTCCACAAGCCATGCGCTGCGGTCCAGCCGGATCCAACAGAAAAAGCCGATGGATGAGATGCGCCGTAACCGTGACAACACAGCAGTGTAAAACAATGTTGTGAGGCTGATGACACCGGGGGTGGTGGGTGGGGGGTTAACCTGTCCGATCCGGCGACGTGACCACATCCAATGGAGGTGAGACAACAGAGGAGGGAGGGAGGGAGGGGGATAGGGAGGAGGGGTGGAACACGGTGCCACTGGGGTTTCCAGGAGCTTACTTGGTAGAGCTGGGGCCTGGGTGCCGAGTTCTCAATCATTGTGTGAATCAGGAAGATTAAAGGCTCACTCTCCTTCGTCTAGCCGAGCGCCAAAGGAAAGGGGAGCAACAGTGTGAGAGACATGTTAGTTACACGACCAGCCATCTCCCTGGTAGCAGCAGATGAGGAGAGGCTGGTGGAGGTGGAGGGCCCACTAGAAGGACTCCCTGGTGGACCTCTGGGTAGTAGTCAACAGGCTGAGGACAGGCAAACAAGCTGTGTTTATTCTTATGGTCACACTCCCTCAACGCCAGGCCTGAAGAAGGCACTGGTCCAAAACAAACAGCACTTTGCATCCTGTCAGAGACGTGTTGTATATCAGTCATAATTGGTTATGATTCCTGGATCGATAAGACAATCACCGAAATGCCATGCAATTCTGTCACGGCTTGGGGCGTTGATATTCAATATCTGCCTGGCATTAACATTTTCCATAACAATCAATGTCACAATGAAAAACGTTTTGTTTTTGTGTGTTGCTGCATCACCCGATACAAAAGAATGCAAAGCAGGGCACCAAATAAAAAAGCCCCTTTTTCTGAAACCCCTCCCAACCCTTCCTCGCGCTTCTCTCAAATTGGCATGACCAGTATGTCCCAGAACGATTCCCACTTAAGCAAACGACCCTTCAACGGCGGAGATTCAATAATGCAGGAATCGCGGAAAGCCTATTCACAAGTGGCAAAGCCCAGAAAAAATCAGCCCACTTGGACGCCTGGTATGATTATGCCTCGTCTCACTGATGGCCTCCGAGTTCCAATTGATCTGTGTTTACCTGAGCCCCTAATGCAGTTGCCGTACCACCTAAATTGCGGTCACATTAACAAATTCCCCAGGTCTAAAAACAGTTTGCACTGCAGTGCCATTTAGCCCGGGGACGTGTCGTCAATAGCCCGAGGAGTCTGAAAGGAGGTGAATACAAATATGGAAATATACAGAATTTGCTTTCCACTTAAACCCTCGAGCATTATGATAAACGTTCGCTGCAGCAGATTTACTGAGATAGCCCTTGCAGTCTCTCACCCAGGGGACTACACGAGATGGGCCGCGAGGCTCTAGAAAGGCTTTCTGACGGGATGAGGAAGGCGGGACACACAGAGCACAGGACTACCACGGACCTGAAAGAGAGCAGGGGTGAGCTGCAGAAACGTGTGAGGACCTAGGCCAGAGTGTGTGGTACGTAGACTAGCCATAAGCGGAAGAAGAGACAGGATAGGGAGAGAGGAGCAGAGCAGAGCTCCAGAGTGGCCTGGCTAGGCCCAGAGATGTGGCAGGGGGGGGTTAGTCAGTGAGTGGGGCAGCAGGCCTCACCTGGCTGTCCAGGTAGCTGAGGTTCCTCTGGAGGTGGTGAGACAGAACCTCACTCTGGCAGCAGCCCAGGAGGACGGAGGAGGACGAAGAGCGACAGCAGAGGGACAGAAGGGGGAGATGAAGAGGGCCGTTAAGCCCACAGAGACGGCCATTAGGAGTGATGGACGGAGAGACGGAGAGAAAAAAGGGGGAAGAGGGGGATTCATGGGTTTAGATTGGGGTTTGGACGAGACCAAAGCCCCAGCAGGCGTTAGTTAGTATAGGGATGCACAGGGATGCACAGGCAGGCAGGCAGGCTGCTGGATTAAGATGAATGAGCCTACGACTTTCATGAAGTGGTTTCATGGCTGACTCCCGACCACGGCTGACTTCACATGCAAAATGAAACACACCAGGAGGACTGCTGTGCGGCTTCACAAACATTTCAGAGGGAAAAAGAAAAGACATTAGAGGGAGCCTTGGCGAGCCGCTTCTTTTTATCCCTCCAAAAGATTTCGTCTCTTTTGCAAATCACCTTTTGCTCTTCAACTCAGCTCGTAATTCTAAATCAAAACATTGACGGTATATATTAAGGAGACAGACTAGTGGGCGGTCTGTTGTTTAGCACTATTAAATTGAGGATGAGAGTGTTAAACCAGTAGAGGTCTTTCTGGTTGGTTAAACAGAGCTTCAGAACAGTCCTCACAACTCCATACATGCAATCAAATCCACTGTATCTACATCAATATTTCATTCAACGAATTGTATTTGTACTGCGTTTCAACTTCAGTTAAACGACAGTCGAGTGGCCACTCATTCTATGCAGTTCACCAACATCAAAAGGGGATCCTCATGAATGACATGGAGACGTATTTTCTCTCCCCGGCATCCTCTTGGCTTGTGAACCATGCACGACACAAGGGTACACCACAACGGACCACAATGAAGCCACAAAGGTAGAAGCAAGCGACACGCAGGCAGCAAAGACACATGTACTGAGAGGTGCACTCTCACCGCTACTCAGGCTTCGCCATGCACATTGCACTACACAACAAAAAGGGTACCTGTGCATGCTCATATGGCTGCACTGTGTGGACACACAGGGTACACACACACAGAGACACACACACACAAACACACACACACACACACACAGAGCGACACACACACACACACCACCCGGGCCTCCAGGGCGGTGAGTGAGGGCTGACCTTGGGGTTGGGCCCCTCCATGCTCAGGCTCATGAGCTGAGCCACAGTGTGCTCCCGGACGCTGTTCAGCTCGGCCTGCTGCCGGCGCAGCTTGATCAGCAGGAGAGTGAGCTCCTCTGGCTGCTCAGGACAGACACGCACGTACACACACGCACGCACGCGCACGCACACGCACACACACGCACACACACACACACACACACACACAGGGGACACCCACACAGTAGAATCTAATCAATGTCAGACAGGAAAATACTGTTGTTTTAAAAAGCAATCTAACACGGAGTGCTGAAACTTTGGGAAATATGCACAATTATATCGTGCTGTGTGCTCCTGGACAAAATACTGTTCAAAGCGGGTTTAAATAATAGCAGGGAAAGTGATGGTAGTCAGTAGGCCAGTAATCGTCATGGCCCAGAAAGTACCGGGAATGCCTAGAAATTATATTTGCCTCCTCCATGACACCAGTATCAGCCGAGCTGGGCTAGAGCAGGCAGTGTAATAGCTCGGGCAGAGGTCTACAGTGGAGAGGAAAAAGACATCGCTTCCCAAATGTGACAGGATTGTGAGAAAGCCCTTGACAAATATTTCTCATCAACTGTATTCAAAAGGGGCCACGCTCCACTGATGTCAGGCAGTCACAATATTATTCAGAGCATGGAAATTATTCAGAGGGAAATATCAATAACCTTCCCCCGATTCCAGTTGGCTCTATTTGAGAACACAGCCGCAGGCAATTTCATTTGTGCAACCAAATTGTTCTTATCCCGAAGACAATGGCATTTTCATAATTACACTGCGAATGCTGAGAATGAAAAAAAGGGAACAATAAAAAAGGAAGACATGCACGCTACCAAGACAGAAAGAGAGAGAGAGAGAGAGAGAGAGAGAGAAAGAGTGTGTGTGTGGAGGGGCAGAGAGGGAGAGAGAGAGAGAGAGAGAGAGAGAGAGTGTGTGTGTGTGTGTGGAGGGGCAGAGAGAAAGAAATAGAGAGAGAGAGGGGGCGAAGAGTAAGATATTCTGTGCGGAGGGGCAGAGAGAGAAAGAGAGAGAGAAACAGAGTAAGATGGTCTGTGGGGAGGGGCAGAGAGACAGAGCAAGAGAGAGAGACACAGAGCGAGAGAGAGAAAGTGAGAGAGAGAGAGCGAGCACCACAAGTTTCCGATCAATCAGGGGCACTACTTGGAGAAGTCAAGCGGTGAAATATAATAGGACAAAAGTGTCAGGGGAGAGGGGCTGTGTGGAGCGGAGAGGATGACAGATAAGATGGCGGCCTCACCGTCTTGCCCTGTAGCGACTGCGGCGTGATGCTCTGCCCCGGGACGCCCACGGGCATGGACCTACGGTCGGGTGGGTAGGCATACTGGAGAAAGGGCACAGGGACGGAGAGAGAGAGAGAGAGAGAGAGAGAGAGAGAGAGAGCGG
>JAVQJS010108320.1:0-16329 GCA_036024795.1 Galaxias rostratus | reverse complement strand
CTCTCTCTCTCTCTCTCTCTCTCTCTCTCTCTCTCTCTCTCTCTCTCTCTCTCTCCACCCCCCCCTCCGCGGCTTACGTCTTCTCCACCGCTGTCGGCCTCTGTCTCGGCAGTGTGGAGCGGCCACTGGTTCTGGGGAACAGACTGGAGGCCCAGTGCAGACCTTATCAGCCACGCAGGCTCTGTAATCTGCGCTGACAGCCCGGGGCGCCAGATAAAGCGTCTCCCTCGCTCAGGCGTGTGACAGGTGAGCCACGGGGCTCTACGGTCCCCGGAAACAATGCGAGCCCAGTGTGTGAGGACGAATGCAGCCCGACG
Source organism: Galaxias rostratus (assembly GCA_036024795.1). Classification (NCBI taxonomy): domain Eukaryota; kingdom Metazoa; phylum Chordata; class Actinopteri; order Galaxiiformes; family Galaxiidae; genus Galaxias; species Galaxias rostratus. Next base: position 16,012 of record JAVQJS010108320.1, on the reverse strand, counting down.
TTTAGCAACGCTCAAAGGGTGACCAGAGAATTACCGAGCGTAATGGCTGCTGGAGAAGATTGCGCTTTCAAGCAAGCCACTTACCTGTTAGTTTTTGATTGAAACCTTTCCTGTGCCATCAAATGCAGGCCATGCGAGAAGTATTTCACGTATCCAATCATGTTCATTCCTTGTAGAAACCTTTCGGACGCAAGTACCAGCTAAATTAAGTTTGTTGACGGTAAAGAATGAATTGCACAGCCTGTGCTGAGTGGGTTGTGAGGTTACATGATGTAAACAACCTCATATGCGTTATACCCGTAGAGTATAAACGTGTGCCGCTGTCTGTTGTGCTTGTGTTTCACTGGTTCTTATTTAATTTTATTTAAATTGTTAAATGAAGTTAAGCATCCATCTGAGCTTACACATGTGGTCTAAGTGGTCTCTTATCAAGCAGGAATTCTCTCTCTGCTTTTTGGAACAGTTATTCCTTTCAGCGCGAGAGAAAAGAGAGAGAAAACGACAAGGCTTCTCATATCGCCAAGTGTTCCTCGTAGATATTGTCTCTACGGTTGGCTAACATGCGCCACTTGAAATGTTGTTTGACAAGCTGGTAACTTTAGTAAAATGACGTGTGATTGTGGTGGCATTTTTCTTTGCACTGTGGTTTCCGTCTGTTGTTGCAAACACTCCATGCGGCAAACACGTGTGCAGGATGTCATATGGACTTAGTTGGGAAGCACATTGAAGTGGCTGTGAGAAACGACCCACGCGACTAAACAAAATGTCCGTGTATAGGTTTGGGTTCCGCCATGCGTCACGGCTAACCTCTCACATTTTGGGCTCCCATCCGCAGTGAGGACATACACACTGCAGTGATTAGGTGGCAAACACAATGTCGGCTGCACCGCAACCAGCACCACCACGTCAAGTCCCCTCTTCACAAAGAAAACACTGTGCTTCTAATCCCCTCAGCCTTTCATTATTTCCCCATGATCTCTTTTCTCCCAAGCACTCTTTAATAGTTGTCCAGGGAATAGGACAAGTGATTGGTTTATTTTAAAGTTTACCTGGCCATGGAAGGCTGCAGGCTGTGTCATGATTAGGGCCCAGTCACAGTCTCTGACATGTGGGAAGCATCGGCGCGGGGAGGGTCACTTCCTCTCACTCCTCGCTCTCTGGAGTCGTCCGTTAAGCAGAGCTGATGGCGGGGTCGGCTCCTCGGTGCCCCTGCCCATTACAGGGGTCGCCAGGGGTCGCCAGGGGTAGTGGTGCGCGCCGCAGACAGACTTTGAACAAAGAGCAACCCAACACGCACACAGCTACACGTGGGAGCGGAAGGGCAGCAGGATGTTCAGCCGTCGGGGGGGGAACGGGGGGAGGGTGCCCCACCTGCATTTTGTTTCTTGATCGGTACGAGGAAGGAAGGACTCACATGTAATGGCTTGTTTACATCGTTAAGAAAGACCCGCCTGCTAGAACTACGTAATTGGCCCCTGAGCCGATCAATCAAGGTATCAATCAGCAGTCCAGAGGTTACGTAAACATATTAAGCCGTTTTGATTTGGGCTCCCTGCCAATGCAGTTCCAGTAAGAAGTTGGTATTGAGTTTAAATGAGAGTGAGGTGATAAATCGCAAGTAGGGAGCTGGCCTTATTTATTTGATAAACAGCTCTTTGATTGCTTCGAATAAGCAAATACCCGATTACAGCCAGGAGAAGTGAGAGAGTGTGTGTAGTATGTCTGCAATGCTGGGCCTCCGGGTCCCATGTGAGGCTGCCGTTGGACCTAATGGCTCCTCCAGACGGGCTGCGGTGGTTGTGGACTGTAACGTGAGGGTTCAGGAGGGCTGAGGAGGGGTGTGTGTTCAACTCCTCCAAAGCCATGTATGGGTCACGCTTCTCTCCAGCCCTTCCAGCCCCTCTTTGTCTCAGGCACCACATCTACCATACATCCCGGCCCAACTGGAGCACTGGGTCCATCGTGCGGCACCGTGCCAAGGAGCCCTGAATCACTGGGCCTCTTACATCTCCTGTCAACGCTGTCTCAACCCCCAGTAAAGAATTTCTCTCACTCTATCTCTCTCTCCCTCTAATTCTCTCTCTAAACTTATTACCTCTCCTTCTTTCTCCTTCCATCACCACTGTCGAGACCTCCAGTCGAGTTCTTTGAGTTCCTCACATTTGTGGCAGCTGAGACTTTGGGCAGCCGTCCTGGTGGTCTCCCTTTCCCTCCCGTAATTGCAGCCCGCCCCGCTCCTACTCCTCCCGTCCTTCCACCTCACCCTCCTCCTCCCCTCACGATTCCTTACATCATCCAAGGATTTACAGCCCAATCAATGGAGCCTGGGGCTTGAAATAAAACATTGTCGGGGACAATAAAACAAGTAGTTTTCATAGCTGGGGCCAGTTGTGATGTAACCTTACAAGCCGGCGGTGGTGTAACATGTCAGCTGTCAGCTCTGCGGCTTCCAGGCCAGTCACTGTGCTCCATCTCTCTATAAGAACCTGTTGTCTGTGTGTGTGTGTGTGTGCGTGTGGGTGTGTGTGTGGGTGTGTGTGTGGGAGCCAGCTCCCAGCTCCTCTGGGGCTTAAGAGGACACCTTATAAAGTCAGCGCGCTGGGTAGGATTGGAGCAGAGGGAGTTCTCCAGTCATTAGGCCTCAAGGGGCCCTACGCCGTACAGTAACAGACCACAGGGCTGCCATGTCTCCACCACACGTCCTCCTAATGGCTTTCCCAGTAAGCCCCCCCCCCGACCCCATCATCTCCTCGCCCGACTCTAATAGGAGGGTTGACTCCCCAGAATGAGACAGAATACCAGGCCTCCAGCTGAGCGCGATATGGTTTCGTTTTGAGCTAACAGCCATGCTAAGGCGCATTGTGGCTTGGGTGAATTTGACTGCTTTAGTGACGGTTCAGTTTTATTCAACCGTGGGAGAAGATAAAAAGTAACCATAAAGGTTGAAAGACTTTTTATTTATAACAGTTTCACACAGAGGAATGTCATCAGACGCCCTAGCCTCAGCCCCATTACCTCTTTGTCACCCCCACTTACCCTACCCACCCCCTCTTTGCCCCGCTTGCCACCCCCCAGTGCCAGGGATCAGGGTGGGGATTGGGAGTAGAGCTTGATTCATCTCCTTCTCTCTGGGGGTTTGTGGTATGGTGAGGGATTAAACACTGTCATCAACTTCCTTTTCCCAAAGCACAACCTACTCCATCACACAGGCGGCAGGTACCAGCTGTTCCCAACGGAACCCAGAGACTGGGAGACAGACAGACAGGTAACTTCTTCTCTGTAATATGCGGGTCTGTGCTGGAAAACTGCCTGCCTGGCTTGTGGTCGGTCTGACAGTGTTTCTTTAAAGGCAGCGGAAAACTGCCCCGGCAGTCGATGACTAAGAAGTCTGAACCTCGCACAATGAAGCAACCTTTAAAGCAAAGTGTTTCAGAATGTGAGGTTGAGACATTTATGCTTTGTCAGTCAGGTTTGTATCTTCTTAGATCAACCTAGGCATTTAGGAAGGCTATACAAATGTTTGAAATATCATGTATTTGCTGTAATTCAAGTTCCTTTTTATGTGATAACCGGAGTCTGACATTTAAAATTAGACTTAAAACTTTATAAATATTTTAAATGTTTACGTAAAATATCTGAACTATTTCTAACCCCTCATGTGTAACTGGTTATTTCTTTCACACCTCAGACAACGTTGTCATTATGAATGTCAGCATAACTGTATGGTGACAAAACAGTTGCCATTGTGCACGTGTGGCAGCACAGTAAACCATATTCCACACAAAGGACTTCAAAGAAAAACAAACAAATACTATAAAAGTAATTGAAAGAAAATTAAATTGACATGAAACATTACAGAATTCTATTTTTTCTCAAGAAAATGAAAACAAAGAGCCTCTGACATAAAAGTCTTTGTGAAGCAGTTTCTTCAAAGCCTGCCGTCAGAAGTTGAACTGTGAATATGAGTCGCAAGGGTTTTTAAGAGTCTTGACAAAAGGCATAAAGCCAAACCTTAATAATATATATACATTTATAAATTTTATTGAATACACACTCTGACACACAATTTACAGTGAATATACTTTTATACACCCATAAAAGTGCTTTTAAATCCTTAACCTCTATGTTTGGAAGTGTTCCCAGGCCATTATTTGTTTCACTTATGGTTAAACTAATGTTGACTGTACTCCATGGTGTCTGTACAGATCCAACGAGCCAGGAACTGTAGCAGCACTTTTGAAACACAGTGCTCTAAAATATAATTTATGTTGGGAGGCAGAAGGATGCAGGGCTTGGCAGAAGAACCCACTGAGAAGAGTGAAAGAAAAATAAACATGGAGGGTGACTCAGAAAACAGAAGCAGATAGGTCACATCGCAAGGATTTAACCCTATTCATTTTAATGTCACTTACCACGAGCTCAGAGCAGACACACCTCTCGCCTCGTGACAGGGATCATGTGCCACAGCAGACTAAATCAATGAATCACGTCTTCATCTCAATTTGAAAGCGATACGTTAGGATTTACATTTTCCATTGTAACAGCTGAATTACAGTTACAGCAGATTAGTTGTTCAGATGTGTCGATTGCTTTCGTGTTAAATATAACTCCCACGACACACCTTCCCTCAGGCTATGCCGCCTTTTAATAGAAAACTTGTTATTCCACTGTGCAATTTTATTTTCATACCAGTGAATGCCATAAAGAATTGGTCAGCAGTGTCTAGGTGGGCCCACATGTGGCCTGCACAGCATATTGGTTAGACATGATGTCTTATGCCAGCTCTCTGTAACCACCAGTGTGCAGATTGACCTGTCTATTTTTTACTGTTGTATAAACTCCGCAATAGAAGCAAAACTCTGTTTGACTTTGACCTGTCGCTTCTTTAATGGCTGTTCTTTCTCCTGGGGGTTTTGTGGAAACTCCCATATAAGGTCATAGACTGAAAGAAAGAAAAAACTACAAGATCTTGCAATCATCCAGTCTATTTAAAAAATACTTTCAACTCCAGCATAATATTTAAATTCCTTATTTTATGTAATGCATTGTATGTAGAGAAGGTTGACAGGTAAATCAGTCTATTAATGTATCACTATTAATATGTGTTTTGGAAAGCAACAATCTGCTGTCAACGATACTAACCATTATTCATGCGAAAGAATGTACGACTTTCTAAGGTACCAGCATAACTAACTCCAAAGAACGTCTGTGGTTTTATTCCACTGTATCATCTTGTCCTTGTCATCAGGTATGTATTGGAATTATAAGATAAATGGTGGCAATGCAGGAAACTTGTATTGACTCTGCTTTCATTCCCTCTGCAGCCGCTGGTCTCTTCAGACAGACGTGTAAGCCGATCTCACATGGCCTATATTGACCCATCTCTTGGACATCTCCTTCTCTCTTCTCTGGAAGCCCAGGCCCTATTGATCTCCATCTCTAAGTGTTACCATAAATTCCCTTCTCATTAGTTTAAACTGCATGGCGGCCCATCCATCCCATGACTCATCTGGACAGTTGGTTTTGGAACGTGGAGTGTCTATGGTATCTTCCTCTCCAGACGGCCTCCCTCCACCTCCCCTCCCTGTCCCATGTTCGCTTTCCCCTTATTACCTCTCCATCAGAGCCGTCTCTTTTTCCACTCTCTCAATCTCCCCCTCTCTAGCCCTGGTAATGAGTGTGGGCCTTCCAGGATTCCAGCAGTTCAAAGTGCTTCTGGGGAAAGAGATTGAATTCACCCCTAATTCGGTTAGGCCTCACTTTTTATCTACATTATCTGTTTGTTTGAAGTGGAGCCACTTTTTTACCCACTTTCTGTCCTTTAAGAGCCTAAATGAACTTGGTGTGCTCTAATTCAAACATACAACGCAGGCGAGAGCGTCTTCTGTTGGTGCCTGTTTACTGCAAACACATTAGACACGAGTCCGGTAGCCAGCCTGACCAGGACGCCGCTGATGGGATCTGTAGAGTCCGTTGGTGAACGGGAACCACAGCATGGTCAGCTCACAGAGATATGCCTTCAAGATCCTATCATATGTCCAGTGATTGGCTCTTAATGATCCTTCAGGTGTCATGTGACCAAGGAGAGCAGAGCAGCTTCAACTCCCGGGTGAAGGCTGCGTGGGAATCCACTTGAATCGCTTTTGCTCGAGCATCCGGTGCTCTGAAGTGGGAAATGTAAGACGCAGAAATCCCTGCGGAGGAAGCCACGTGCTAGGCAGGAAAGGTAGCGACGGCCATACAACTGTTTGTTTGGGAGCCAGAGTCGTGACGAGCTCCATCCCCCCAGAGCGGGGAGACGAGTGCCTGTTTTCTCGTTCTGACTGGGGGGGAGAGGGAACAGATGAGCGTGCGGCTGAGTCGTCCATGGGGATGCAGTAGCTAGTGCCCTCATGGGACAAGGCCTGGTTCAACCAGAAGGAAGAGGAAAGATAGAAGAAAATGGGCCTTTATTCGTGTGAATTTATTATGTGCCAAGATTGTGAGTAGATGCTTGATGTTACCTGTTCTTGCCTGTGTGTGTAGCGTGTGTGTGTGTGTGTGTGTGTGTGTGTGTGTGTGTGTGTTTGTGTGTGTGTATGTGTGTGTTTGTGTGTGTGTGGGTGGGTGTAGCATATCAATTTGTAAGTGTGGGATGAGAAAGAGAAGAAGCAGATTGGCTTTTGGAGATCAAAGAGGTAATTTAATCAGGCTTTTTGAAATAGCCCACGCTGAAAGTTTTGATTAAAAAGCCTGTGCATCTGTATAAGAGTCCTGGCCCACCTTCCGTGGCCGTGGCTGGAGCTGGAGCAGCAGCCAGTTAGCTGATTAATACCCCAGAGGACCCAGCACAGTGTGCTGCCCGGCTTTGGGTGAGCACGCTGGAAGTGGGTAGGGTTTCTGCACACTGCGCTAAATCACTGCAGACCTAGTTCTAACCAGACACCCCTCTACTCTACCGTCCTTCATGGAACATGTCAGTCATGTTCAGACCCCCGTCAGAGGAACGTTTTTTATTAGGCACCCCTGACTTAATGGTTTGGAGATACAACTACTGGGAGTGGTGGGGGGGGGGGAGTTTAGCGCTCCTATTTTTTCAGAGGTCGGAGGAGTCATGTTGTTATGTGCAAGAGCAACCCGCACAGCCTTTGGAATGAACGGCCTTGGCATCTACTGTAATCAGGGCAGTGGCATGAAATGTCTTTGAGGGTCGTGGTTCTCTGTGCTGTAAGTGTTTTTGCGGGACGTGATTGCCTTGTCGAAGGTAGTCCACCTCATATGTGCGCAACCTTCATTGGGATGCAGAAATGAAATGATGGACTCAAAGTGCAGCGCGGCAGTTCATTATCGCTGAGAAGAAGCGGCTGCTCTTGTGTGGCTTGTGTTATCTTAGAACGAATCGGGTAAGTGTGATTGGTGGAGCCATTTGCTCGCTGCCGGTACCCAGAAGGTTTACAGAGCGACTACAGCCCAGACTAAGCACTCTCGTTGGGTTACATTGTTAACACAGTCCGGCTTTACGAGCCACTACAATCTGCCATAGTGCTCCGTGTTCCATAAATATTTGAAGTGATTGAAATGAGTACCTGTTTAAAGATGGAGTAACCTTAAGATGCGTAAAAAATATATTTTTGTGTTTATAAAACGAGTACGGCTCCTGTGTTTTGTTTAACGTTTTTAGGGGCCGTGGGGGTTTCTTCCGTCACTGTTCCACGGCGGTGTCTCGGCCGAACTAGACACCCACCGTTCCCCAACCCTCGTCCACACCGTCCAAGCCCTGGCTGACCCCCACCCACTCACTGTTCCATTTACCAGAGCGCACAGCGTGATTTAATTATGTCGGGCTTAATTGTATCTGTCCTGCAGCCTCCCAATATGCTCCGGCTGAAACAATGGGCAGAGCGGGGTGGGGGATGAGGGTGACGGTGAGGGTGAAGGAGGGCAGAGGGGAGGTCAAAGCTTTTATTCCCTGGCTTTTAAGGAGCTCTCCATTCCACCCCAGTGCACTTGCCCCTTGTGACGCGGAGAGCATGCCCGCTCGGAGCAGATAGGCCTACAGCCGTCCCCCATGTAAACAAACCACTTCCATGGCCAATGCACCTGTGACGGCACTAAACCCTACCCGAGCTGCACGAATCATATATGTTCAATCTATCAAAATCCGACCTGCTGACTAAATGGCTTAGCATGGATGAAACATGCTGACAACATATTAATTCATTAATGATTTTGGCGCCTTTTGTATACGGTGAAACAATAAAAATTTCATATGATATCTGTAGGTCCTAACACAAAAAACATGTGAGGATCTTATATCCTCAGCATGATGTGTGTAAGAAACAAATACCCATTAACGTATGTCAACATACATAAAGTGAATATGGTAACAACATAATATATGTATGACATACAAATGTGTGTGAATCATTTTAAACATATTGTTTCTTTTAGGTGCATGACTTGAGTAAGAAACATATTTATTCTCTCAAAAGTTTTACTCTATTTATGTGGACACACAGAACTGAATGTGAAAATAACATAAAATATGCATGACTCACATACTAAGCACACATGGTTTTTATGTGTTCTTATATGTCCCATTCAATGAGTTGTGTGAGAAACTCTTCTCACAACATTTATGTGTCAACACATACAAAATGCACATAAAAACATAATATTATGTTTACAAAATGTATATAATAGCATAACATTTCCTCAATTTCTTTGTCTTCATGCTTCTTGTTCTCCATCCTGTCTTGCTCCAGAGCTCATTGAGATTGGCGTTGACCACTGATCCTAATTACGAAGGCGTAGCCTGTGGCCATTGTTTCTATGTGTCGCCTATGAATTAATTAATTAATTATTCATACATTTTAGTCAATAGCTAATAACGTTTTTCATAAACCAGGAAAATCGTTTCCTTAACATTCATCCCCACATCCTTTACATTTTCATTCATGTTAGCCCCACACGTCAACATGCTATTAATGGCATCAATGTTTTAACGATCCGGAGCATTCCTGCTTTGCCTTCTCTGCTGGATTTGTCTTCTCAAGTTGCTGTTCAAGAGAACTTCCACCGGAAACAGAGCCATTAGCATTGTCCGTAGGAAGACACGGAACAGACATTCGATGATGAAGCCCACACCATTTTGTCTCGGAACACTTATGTCCTTGGGACCATTCCAATCTCTGTAAACAAGATTAATAGAGAAGGCCTATTTCCTAATCCAAATATATCCCACTTGACATGATTTCTGTGTAGACACGTTTAAAAAATATGCTGGAAGAAAAGACACACCAGCGTTACACGTTTGACCCCAACCAATGAACAAGTTACGATCCTGTGTCAAGTTCACCACTGTAGGAGATTTCCACAGTGTAGGAAAGTGAAACAAACAATAAAATCCCCAAATAATGGCTTCCACACATTAAAGTATTTCGTAATATGGGTGATTCATGTCTTTCGATAAGCAAAATGTCTGTTGAGATAGATACTTTGTTTATCCCCCAGGGGAAAAATAATAAAAATCTTAAAATAAACAGGCTTTACAATAAAATATTATTGACATATAGAAAAAATACATTTTCAAAAGTGTTAGATTTCTGTATGTCGATTTAATGCCACACAGATACATCATATCCGTAACATGTACAGATACAATATACAATTTTAATAAGATCTCAATGTAATATTTTAGATGGAGGGAGCGCCATTTATGTTTTAGAACTACAGAATTCCAGTAAAAATTATAAATGCTAGAATTCTACTATTTCTTAATTGTTTATGTTCTGTAAGATTTTTACAGATCTTTGCCAGTGGGTAAGGCTCAATGAGTTATGTTACACAATCGACAATGGTGACTGAGGATCCAGTTAATGGAAATCAGAGAGTAACAATGGAAGACACAGGGATGCAGGACAAAGGATACTCACAGAATGTCAAAACGGGAAGGCGCTCTACTTTTCCCAAACACTATCTGACTGTGAGTCATGTGTCACGCCGTGACAGAACCACCTTTCAAAAGACTGATTATGTTCCTACTTTCCCTGGCAGCCTATTTACAACCGTCAAGAATAGCTTACGTTTCACGTATAATCAGTTTGGACAGCTGGGAATATACCACAGGGAGAGAGAGAGAGACCTCCAAGAGGCCGTACTAAAGAGGCTGGGGCCCGTGGCTGGCCCAGCGAGCGACTTGAACCCGCCCACGCTCAGGTGTTTCTGGCCGTGGTTGACACCTGACAGGGGAACTGGATCACCTGCCGCGGCTGGCTGGAGAGAGCTGCTCCCCGGGGTCAAAAGTCAACTTTCAAACCGCCGCTGCTTCTGCCGTAATACAGCTGTGGCACTGCAGACGATTCTGGCCCCCCACCAGCTACAATGCAGTGACTGGGCCTGGGTCTCGGCTTCTGGTCGGCGGAACAGGCAGTGCTGTCCATTTGAAACTCTCTCTGATAACGTACTGCAAGTTCCTCGGATAAAACAATGTCAATATCAACAGCAACACGCTATCAAAGCCGCAGAGATTTATAGCCTCATATAATTAGGCCGTTAAAGGCTTTCTGTTTGGAACGACCGGTGGGATAAACCACTAATGGGGAGACACACTGTTCTCGTCCCAGCAGCGACAGATGTGCTTTTTTCCGCAGTGGTTCAAAGGGCCTTTGTAAATAGTTTAACTGGAAGTCAGATGGGGAGGAGAGCTTCTTTCCTCCCCGCAAGGCTGATGTCTGGATGTACCGTAGAGGCTCTAAGCTCTGCCTGACAGCCAGAGTATGCCCCCATGTGACCCCAGACCTGTCCAACACATCCCCGTAGCATGCAGTAGCCATCCCTGTTGAGTTTATTCTATGGTTATGTCTATCACACCTTAAATCAAGGGAAACCGTCCAATGCACTTTGACACTTCCGTTTCCACAAGAATAACTCTCATGGGAGTCTGTGCTCCACATTGCTACAAAAGGAGAGAGAAAACTTTTTTTCCAGACCTGATGACGTCATCTTGGATCTGTCATCTGCAGGTAGACAGGCGGGGAGTGGATTGTGTCTGTGGATGGAGGTGAGGGAGAGCTCCTTCCGTATCAAAGGGGCCAGACAGACATGAGGATCTGCCGTTTGTGATCTGAGGCATACATCAAGGCTGTCAACAATAGCCACTGTGGGGGAGAATGCTTAGAATCCTTTGTACTATGGAACCTGGTGCACACCTGCGAACCAAATCCTAGTGAGGAGGGCGGGGGTCCAGACATGATGGGAACGGACAACAGCTACAAACTGCAACATGATAGAGTTGGTAGAGATTAAGGTTGTCTTAAAGAATTGTAGTGGTCATTATTGACATCTGTGCTCGACTTTGCTCTAGTCACTTAGGGCAGCGGCCCAAGTCCTTAACAAGTCCTTCCCTTCACATCATGTGAGGATTTTGTCAGAGCCTCCTACAGCATCGACATTACAACTGAGGGGTTTCAAGCTTCAGACAGATAAGCGATTCATTTACTAACAGTTGTGATGCTGTGCACGGAGGCTTTCAGGATTCGTATTAGGTCAGGCACTTTCCTAAATGCCCTGGCAGTCAAGGACCCATGTGAGGTGTTTTTTTTCCCTTATCTACCCCCGGCTGGCTGCCTCATTAACTACCTTTTTCAGCATCAGATACTCTGGTTGGATTCAAATAGTCCAATAAAGTGTGTCTTTTTGACTTTCACCGTATTCCTTTCCTTAAAGCGATATTCACCCACTTGAGATTTTTTTATATGTTTTTCATCAGGTACCAATGTTGCCTTTTAAATATTGTAGTGTTAAACTAAGTAATCATGCAATGGCTTTGAGGGTAGAGAAACTTCAACGTCCCAATATAAACTAGGCCTACAAAAAGCGCATCTTAGATATTTTGCCCCATCCATTGTTAGGTGTTGTTTCATTTCCCATATAAATGTGGTCAAGCAGGAGAAAAATAGTGCTTCATTACCAAGGTTATTTAAATGAAGAAAGAAATATAAGGCTACACGTCACAAAAGGGAAGAAAAAATGACATTGAGAATGGTTACCTGGGTCCTAATCCCGCTATCAACTAATTCATCGCCATGAATCCAAATTAATTGATGATTATATTAACATAAATGTGTGAAAGATATGCATAACGTGTTAGCCTTGCAAATCTATTATGATGCATTCATTGCAAACATGTTGACAGTTGGAAACATACAAGCATATTAACAAGTTAGGACATAAGATGGAAAATGTTTCTTAAACAACTAGCCTACATGATTTACATCTTCTGTCGGTCATGTCGAAAATTTTGGTAACGGCTTCAATGTGCTTTAAATTTCACAGCCACAATAAATGCTGGGGTGGCATGTTCTTCTATCCTTTCTTAAAGGATGGTCTAGTTATATCCTTTGCCAAAGTACACGACTTAGGAAGCAGCAAACCACCTTTCTTTGGAACTTAATTCAATAATAATTCAAACCCATTTCATGGCAGCCAATTCTGGGTCATCCCCTCCCCAGTTAGGGACCTACCTAAAGAATTAGAAAGAATCTGAACGTAGCCACACTCACCTCAAACAACACAGCTGTAAGAGAGTAACCCGACATTTCACAATGGAAAAGAGCTCTAGACATAATGTTGACCACGGCCCCATGGAACTGGCCACAGTACTCCTTTCACTAACACGTTCCATGGCAAGTCAACTCCACAAAAGGAAAAACACACACATACATATTCATTCACACATGTTCGTTGGATAGAGGTTGAAAATGTTCATGGGGCAGGTAGAGGAAAGGCTTCCTTTCCTTCAGTTGCTAAAAAAAATTACATAAATGATCCAAATGAGATTTTGTATGCTTGTCAACATTATGCTGTTACATTACATTTTGACATTGGTACACATTAAAATCTAGTGTGCCACTTAAAAGGGAATTTCCCACTAACTTTTCATCTTAAATGACTGTTATATAGAATGTATCAAATCTAGTTTGTCCAGTCACAGTGGACCACAACACCAAGAGATCCAAGATAATTAGATCACCACCGTCTAGGAAACGATGCGTGTCCAACGGTTGGTTCACCATTGTGTTGTAAACAAACAGTTTAGCTGTAACAGTAGAGCATAGGGATTAAGAGGACATGAAGGATCGCCCCCTTGATAGTTGTAGTCTTATAGAAAATAGCAGTTAGGTGAGTGTGTCTCTCTTCTAATGTAGAGAACAAAAGACACATCGTTGAAACATGCCAAATGGCTCCTTAAGACGGGGATACATATGTCTGCTCCCCTGTAGCTTCACACAGCGATTATGTTTGTACAGATTCTTCACAAGAAACTAAGCTGGAAAGGTACTGTACATTACTTTAGGATTGAAAATCCAAAAACGACACCCTTGGATGTCAATGAGTGTGCTTTCTCAGAAAGCACTTTATCAGTGTTAAGAATTGAGAATGTAGTGTTCAGAATTTGCAACCACATTGAAACTTCTTACTTGTCAAGTTGTTTATAATAAAGGGAAAATTATTCATTTGTTTTTTGGTGAAATTTCCCTTTAAGAATGCAGTTCTCTGAGGTTTTAATTACAATGTAACCATTATTTGGGTGTTGATTGGCCTCGTGGTTAATTAAGGCCTTTTTAGGGCTCTTGATTTGTACTCATGTTCTACCTTGTTTTGGAGTCCATCTAAAAAAAACTGTGCAGCAGCAACAAGTCGAACACACCGACTACATACTCAAACCACATCTAATAAATTACCATATAAAGCCAGCAAGTGCTCGTTTAGATAATCTGCACCCTGCAATCTCATTTCGATAATGCAGATTTAATAGGGTTTTCCGCAGTAATGGCCAAACTTCATTGGGTGTGCTGTATTACATACAGTAGGGCTCTGGATTTGTTTTTTAGTGCTTGGCATGTTTTGTACCATAAAGTAAAGTGTCCTCTGCGACATTGTTTTAGCCCCCATACTGCATAAGAACAGCAAATTAGATTCAGACTGTGTGCAGTCATACTTTGTCTTTTTTACGCTCTGTAGCTACAAGCCCAACTTGAAAGGTAGACATTGGGATTGTTCAAAGCAAAGGTGCCGGAAATACGTCTGGGAGAGCAAACCACCAGTCAAGGGAGGAAGAGAGAAGATGAGTCTGAGTTGAATGTAATACAATTTAGTTTGAGTACTTCCATCGGGGTGGGGAGTCGGTGGGTGTGGGCTGACAAATGACAAACACAGCTGCGTCTGCAATTTCTCGCAATGGCTAAGCCTCAGTAGACATTTACTGGTTGACTGGCAGGGTTGGTTGTTTTAAAAGCTCTCTCAGCATGCAAATGATCTGCTTTCTCACGGACGAGATATTAACCTAGTCTATATGGAGACATTTTCCACCGTGCCTACCGATGACATTTAGCTTGAGCAGGGTTGATGCAGAAATAGGATAGATCTTTGTGATTTAAGAAAATATGAGAAAGGTTATTCAAGATAAATAGAGCCTGTTAGATAAGTCTGACATCGGCTATCTTTGTTGTTTTGCTGAATATTAGTCCTAGATATTATTGATTGTGAAGCACCTCTATTAATAGGATATTGTCTACTTGTCCCAGCAGCCTCTGCAACATCTCCAACAACAAAAATCCATGAATCAGCACATCAACAGCTATAGTGTCATAACAGTTCACTGGCCTGCAGCTCATATTTTAGTATAGATTTATTTAATTTTGAGATCTGTCTTGTGTGTAACTCTATACATGCTAATGCAGTCGCTCCACGGTGCGCTTCAGTGTCCGGGTCCTCACACCCGAGCTGGTGTTGTCCCGTTCCCACGCTGTAATGAGACGCGTGGGGGCGGCTGATAGGTCGGTCTGCCCAGAGTGGCCTCTGAGTTCCACTGGGTAATGTGGTCGAATGGCCGGCCGGGGATTCTGACTTTCACACTCTGCTTTTCACTCTGGACAGAACGGAGGAAAACAAGGAGTTGGCTGACGACTGAGATCTTGTGACGCTTTAAGGAAACACGGTGGGAAAATGGATGGCAACAGTAACCTCTCAGGACACATGTGTTGATAAGCCCTCAACAGGAAAGGATTCGGTGTAAAGTTTTACTCTGCGTCGGTCAAACAGAGAAAGGGGGAAGAGCGAGAAAAGAAAGGACAAGGGAACCCAGGAGAGAAAGTAGGCGGAGAAGAAGGAAATTAGAAGAAGGAAAGTTTCTCACTCTCAGCCTCCTCTGTCTCTGATGCAGTTAGTAATATTGTCTTTCGACTTTTTTCTTTCACTGACAGTCCCTTCATCCGCTCTCCTAAATGAACGGCTGTCAGGCTGCCTCCCACTGTGTTGCTGATTGATGACCTCATCTGGGAGTTCACATGGCATAATGTGTCGTGGTTTGAGAGACAACCACACAATACTCACCTTCCTACTATCCCGTTTTCTATATACCACCCACCATTTGCTACCTTTTGTCCCTATGTTGTTCTCTTTCATGTCCCCTCTTGCCATCTTACTCTGGCTTTTACCCCCTAACTCACACCATGTGCTGGTAAAGCACTGAAATGTTTTGATGGCGAGCCGGTGAATGCCATACCCCCAATTTTCCAAGGTATTCAGTTTTGACTCGGTCCCGTCTCTCCTTGGCTGGGTGCGTTTAGAGGCAGAGAGGCTAGAGTTGTGGTTGTGGGGGCTGGTTGGATACCTGGGGACTCTGTCCGCACCACCCACATGCACACAGTGCTGAGGAACTCTGAATGAACGGCTGCAGGTGCTCTGTGGGACCACAGGGGTCAACTCCAGTATGTATGTGTCAAGTTCTCTGAGGAGACTTACAATGACAGATTCCGAAATAAGAAAATAAAATAAATGTATACTGTATGTATGTAATATATTTGTGTGTGTGTGTGAGTGTGCGTGCGTCCATGCGTGTGTGTGTGTGTGTGTACATGCATACATACATTTTCTCCTGTAACTGTCTGCTGAATGTTCTATAAAGGGGTTTGAAGGAAAACATTTGAAGTGTATATTTTATCTTGTTGATGTGCCATATGCTGTGAAA
>JAVQJS010108319.1:0-17010 GCA_036024795.1 Galaxias rostratus | reverse complement strand
TCAAACGCAATTACTTTGAAACATTGATGTCATAAGAGTAAAAAATTATTAGCCACTATATTTGAATATCAAGCGAATATCGAACGTAATGCTATCTTTACCGCGGTGAAATACCGTGTGTATGGTGGAGAGGAGTCAGGGTGCCAAATAGGCTAGAACACTGGAAAATCTAATTGAGGAGTGCTACAGGCAATGATATTGAAACTTTCCTAAAAACATTCCACAAAATTGTCTCTAATGTGACTTTTTCCTGGAGACGATTAGCAAAATGTTTCTAAAAGTTATGTTTCCCTAATATTTTTACATATATGTTACAGCACTACACCATACATAATATGTTACAGCGCTACGAGTCACTTGTTTGAAGAAATAATAATACATTATATTTATAAAGCGCTTTTCAAAACACTCAAAGACACTGTGCAGCTGCCAGGTTTCTAAGTGCCATTCATCACCATATCTGTGTGCACAATTCTGTACAAATTTTGAGAAGCGAGGAGATCAAATAATCTGACCAATGTACTGTACCATACAGTACCATTTTCAGTTATTTGCAGTCCTCAGACATGATGTGCCTTAGGTGATTATGGTTTACCTTGAAATCATGTCAAGCAATTTGCTCCTCAAAGACAGCAAAAGTGGTTTGAAGTATCTCTTCAACAAAAACAAATTTTCGGGATGTGCAAAATGAACATATTTCTCTAACCTACTACCTCGCAAAAATGGGAGGTGCATGTCAGGTTCGCAGAAGCTCCAAATTTCTTAAGGAACAACCCCATTATGGATCTACAAGTCAATGAGACCACAGTTACCATTCTGACAAACCAAAATGGCAAGCCATTTGGAAGCAATTTTTTCCTCATTACATATGTATTTATTTCGGAGCTTCTCTTTTCATGCTGTCTAGTCCTGTCTGACGCTGTGCATTCGGGTGCATCAATAACGGGGACATTTTTGACTTGCAACTGATTGGAATAAGGTGGGAGAGAGATAGAAAGTGAGAGGCAGGCAGACGGTCACACGCAGCAAGCTGCTATTTCTCATCCTCTGCATTAGACTCTGAAAAGCAACACAGTGCAGTGGCGACAGTGGCAGGAGTCTTGTTCCGCACCACAGGGTTGTATTCAGAGGTCAATGCTGCTTAACATATGCCTGTTCCAGGTGCTGTCACTGAGAGGCTCGTTGCAATGCCACTCAGCCAACTCGCCGAGAGCAACAGCTAAACACCACCGGCTCGTTCAAACACGGGGAGAATATGTTTACCGATTCCCAAACGCAGAAAGTAACTGCTAAGAGTTAAAACTTGCCTAGTGTGGTTAGAGGCACTGTGAGAGACACAGGCTTTATCACTTCAACATAAAGGTCATGACAGAGGAATCAGCATTCTGGTGTATCTCTTCTGTTAGTTGAATCTGTTGTCCATTTTACAATTTGCTTAGCTGTTTGATGTGAAAACATAGCTTTGAGTTCTTTTCATTTTGTCCGACAAGTAAATTGACCTAAGCCCTTTTGTGAGAAACTGGATGTGGAAAGTTGGGAACAGGCATTTTAGTGATAGATAAAATGGTAAACAGTAGTTTATGGCATTTTATAAATAAGCAACCTCATAACTTTGACAGTTTGCTCAAAGTCCAAAAATATGAAAGGGTTATCATGTATTCATTCTTTTGTCTTAGTATAGTTGCTGTCATGACGTGTCTGCAAGGCCGCAGCAGGACCATTATTAATTGAGAACGGTCAGACAAACGACAATTTACTCCTACATTAGCTATATGTACCCGGCAATAAAACTTCCTCCAAGAAGAAGATATTGTGTCTTGCTTACTTTCTTTCATTTTTCAAAGCTGCCCTTTGACTTCACCTTTTCACCTCAAAGAATCTTGCACCAATTAGGAAGAAAAACATGGTTAATATTTCATGTCTTCTCCCTGAATGCAATTCTATTCATGTGCCAATACTTCTGATAATGTTGTCTCCACCAGCTGCTTACAAACTGCAGTAACAGAATATTCATGAGTACATTTCAAGACTGACAGGTTTGTGTGAAGACAATACGGGGTTGTAACCCTTAACACCTAATGCACTACTGGACCAGCATATATCTGCTCATTACAATTTACTGTTAAGTTTCACTGAACAAAAAAAGTCAGGTTTCAAGAGAAGGCACTTGGAAACTTGCAAATACGAATGTACTGATAAGAATCAGTTGGCATTTCCATCAGAGGATAGACATCAATATACAGGATGCTATCATTATACATACTTTATTTACCATACTTAATAGATCACCTTGACACTTGAACAATTTTGTTTTACTGACAACACCTCGTCCCCATACAACTTGTTTGTTTTGTATAATCTGGCCTCCTTACAGTATGTTTTGACAGCTCTGTTTTCTTTCTTGACATGTTTATGTTGTAACTAGTCCTTAGAATAACTCCACATCTTAGAGAGTGTTGTGCTACCTCTGTCATGTATCCACAGAACAGGAGCATGCTGGAGGGGAATGTCGATGAGGGAGGGCAGGTAAGCAGATTGCAGCACTAGTCTGTGTGTGTGCAAACTCCTGGCTGCTGCTGCTGTTGTCGAAGGCCTGGGATGATGGATGTTCGAAGCCTACAGCGGGAAGTGGGGAGGAGATTAGGGAAGAAGGGGAGACCAGTCGATTTGCTGACCCAGCTGTTTCTACATAGACACAGTTGCATGCCGTTTGGGTCCGGGGTGTGGACTGACGGCACCAGGAACCAGTTCAGCCCCATTGGATCTAGTCACACACCCCCTGCCTCTTATCAGGCTGATTAAATCTGAGGGCAGCCAGCTGCACTGCTCCCCCAGAAGAGAGACTGGGCATATGGCATACAGGAGAGCACAGGAAAGAAATTATCATATCAAACCTGACTCCTTTTTCAACGCTCAAGGGAACAAGCTCTTCGCCCAGTGATTCTAAAGAAAGGGTGGTATTATAATGATCAAGGGGCTCTGACGGTTTCTGACATCCACTGTTAGCTTTGAGATTACCACAGGTTCCTTAAGTGGCGCCACCAGATCCAGAATCTTTCATCTCCCGCGCTATCTGTCTTCATGACGGCCCTGCTGTAAATTATAGATGGCGCGGTAAGACAAATTTCCGTAATGTTTAAGACAGAGGCCTCCAAGGCATTGCTCTGACCTCCGTCATACCTGTAAACTTTTTTAATGTAGTTTTTAACTTAGACTATCATTGGGAACATACATTTAATATTTTTTTGCATCCTCTGAATATTTGTCCCTCAGCATGTCACATGGTGGTGTTCTGAGTGATACATTACAATTTAAAAGTATTTGTTTTATTGTGTTTGCAAGTAAATTAGATGTTCTCTCCCTATATTACAGTCCATCTATCACTCTTTCATCCATGCTACTCACAAAGTTGTAACAGGATTAAAGACACTATTGTTTTGGACAATTCTAGGCCAGTTCGATTAGAAACACTTAATTGATGCCTTAAAACTGCAGGTTTATTTTTAATAAGATTTTTCAGTGGGGCAAGAATTCTTACATAATTAGAAACGGGATCCTTTCATTTGTAGCTACTAATTACACCATTTTCAAACGAGTGGGAAGAGTTACACAGACACTGCCAGAAGCTTTCTTATCACGCACACTGCACTTGGGATCAACCAACTGCTTGTTATTACAGCTATCTGATCAGCGACTTTACACTTGATAGCAGTTGGCAGTTATAGACAAACACATCTGGGAAAGTAAAAAAAAAATCTCACCCAACAGATAGAAGAGAATTCAGTTCAAGGTAGTCAAATCGCAATGGCACTGTAGGGGCTGTTTTCTAGCCGTTCCTTGTTAGGAGAAACACACTTAATGTTTCAGTTTGTTTGGGCAGGTTATTCCCTGGAGGTCCAATTTAGAATGAAGCATTCTGATTAGCCCAGCTCCCTGGGAACAGTCTCTCATGGGAGCTGGAGCCCAGGGCATCACTTGAATCCTAATCAGACGATGCAGAGACATTAATTCTGGCACGAAAACTACAGATGTTTTTTATTCCTAATCTTCTTCCGCCTCTATTGAGGCATAGCAGACCAAACTGTTTGATTGTTAAGTACACAAACACTGTCTATGATTCTGCCTTGGTAGCAATGGGTCCCAAAAAGTTTTAAATCCATTCATTTTAAAAGCCTGTCAATATAACCGTGTTTTCAAGTTTGTCATCATTGGAGAAACTGCTGTCATTAAGAAATCTTAGCATCACAAAACCCCCCAGTGAACTTGTTGGACTGGAGTTTCTGCCATGTATTCTAAACAGTTTAATACTGTATCCTTGTTTATTGCATCAAGTCACTTCATGTCACGACAAAGACAGAATAAGATATTTATTCTACCACTGTACGTGTGGTTAATGTCAAGGGACTTGACTATTAATCAAATTGTGGTAAACACTGGATCTCTCAGTCTCTAGAGCTACCAAGCACATACAGCATAATGTTTCTTTTTAGAATGGACTGGTTTGCTCTGCTACTGTGAATTAGATTTAGACTGGGTGATATTTGCTTTGTTCTACTATTCAACTTGTTACTGTTACGTAATTTAACCCATGCTACAACTGCATCTATGCTTGTAAATGGTAAGTCTGTGTTCTTTGTTTTGTTAAGCTCTTTTGCTCTATCTGTCTCGTGCACACACGCAAGCACACATACATACACATACACTTCCTTTCCCACTTTCCCACTAGGGATCAGAATATAAATGATCAATTTTCCAAGCTCAAGTAGAAATAGTCGTGGAGGAAAATTAAATCCCATGCCTGAGGCTGATGTGATATTTATCACACCCATTTTATCTCCTACTCTTTCCCTTCAACGGTTTGGACTTTTCCATCAGTGGCTTTCTCATTCCGTAAATTGCACGGAATGTGTATACCAGGACAGAGACTTCCATTTTAATTTCAAGTTAGAGTGATAATCTAAGAAGTGCACTCAGAAGCCTAAAACTGTTTGGTGAACGTCTGACTGAATTGTGCATTTCTTATTTAGCAGTTGATGTTTATTGAATACAAGCTACCATATGCAAATGTTTTTAAAATTTCTTACCGACAAATTTGGGAGAGAAATCGAAAGACAAAAATGCTCACCAAATAGACTGAACAAGTTAAGAGCAAGTAACGAGTCCCAGGGCGCCCATCCCTTTAAGAGCTGATCTGCTCCTTCCTTAGTCCGCTCATGTCTAATGGTAATCAATGGCTACCTCCTTTGTCACCAGCCCATCAATTGAGTGTGACTGTACACCTTGTCAATGGGAAACGCAGTGGGGAAGGTTCTCTCTGGACTATTACCCACTTTTCTTCCCAGCTACCAGCCAAGTGGCTACGTTGTTGCTGGAGCAAGTTGATTCTTTGCACAATGATTTTGTTTATTTTTCAATGAAGGCAGGCTGCTGGTCAATTCCAGCAAGTTCCAGCTGTGGGATAAAAACCTATTTTCTTTCTACCTGCACTCCGCGCAGTCTGTCAATAATGAGTTGTATTGACAGGCTAAGAGCAACGGGAGAAACGGCAGTAAGCTGAATCCTCCAGGGAGTGTTAAAGTCAGCATCAGCACCCTCCCCCGTCACCGGGCTCTCAGTAGACCATTCAACTGTCACAAGGCCTTTGATTTTGTTGGTGATCAATGAATGTCTTACCACCTGACCGCTATGTGTCAACCATTTCTACGTGTATCAGGTTGTGTTATATGTTACTGCCATTTGACATGGGTCAGCGTTTCAACATAAGAGTGCTCCGATGGGGAACTAAGCATTGCTTAACAGAATATGTGAATTTGTTTTGTAGCGCAGCTGAAAATTTTATCACAAAAGTCCTGTACAATTTGTACTGATAATCTGTAGTGATGATGTAAAACATTTCAGATTGAGCCATATGCACATTTAAAACCGACACAGGTTTCATAATACTGTTTTTTATTGGCACTTCTGTGTTTTCAAGTGACATTATATTGTTTGATGTTTGGTCTTTATTACATAAGATTTAAAACTTGAGTTACAACTTTCATTACAGTTTCATATGAAATAGTGTAAAATAATTGTTTTTCCATAATGTGATGTAACTGACCGTAATCTAATACAGTGTCAGTAAACCCGTCACAATATGCTTGTGTTATTTGGGAGTTTATAATAGGAAATACTAGGTCTATACAGGAATGCTTTTAACAATATTGTGCTTGAAAAATAACTGTTGTAGACCCATCTGTTACTCCTCGGCTCATGCCTTAATAAGACAAATAAATGCCAAAGCAGAGCTCCTACTGCTCTGCTCCATCTTTTGATCCTCAGAGATCATTCTCCAAAAGATGAATATAATGATCCAGTCAGTATCAGCGGGCTCTTTCTGCCCTTTCCCAATATAATACCCCCAAGGCGCTACTCCATGTGAACTTTGACTTGTGTGGATCCACAAACTTTCCAGTCGTATGCCTCACAGATGCTCTCCCTAACCAGTGGTGTGTGTGCTGCCCAGCAGCCCACCAGTCAACCTCCCCCTTTCCTGGCAGTTAACCCACAGCAGAGTCCATTACAGTCAGCCATGCTGCTTCCTTTAGCCAGGGCTTTGTAAAGGGTGTTCTCAACGGACTTCTATACCCCTGGCTCCTCTGGCCTTGACTGTGGATTAGGACAGGCTCCCTTTGGACAGTCTCATCCTTTTAATAACCCCATGCTGCACTCAAAGTGCTGGATCACCGTGTCCAATCTCTTATGAAATTGAATTCTATTAATATTCTATGGTGACTGCCTCGGGAGTGATAATGGACTTCCTTTTTGGGGGATGGTGGGGGAGCCGGGTTGTTGTTTGATTTAGCTGATGAAATGGACACAAGTCACTTATTGAAGAGGCAGCGTGGACCCAGGGACACTGTCCATCGGGGACTCAGTTTGTGTCTCATCGATCCTTCCGCGAGAAGTCTGGTGCGCGTCTGTTGAAGATGTTGCCTGAATACTATTCTCTGAACAATGTCACCATTCATTTCATTATCTCAAAAGAATAGCAAAGGAAGGCTTTGAATTGAGGATGGGTTGAAAAATAAAGTGTCAAACGGAAAAATCTTAACATTCCGATTTCAAACAACACAAAAAATATAATCTTTAAATGAAAGTAAATTCACCAGTAGAATAATTAATTTTAGCAACTTCAGATGTTTTCTTCAAAGCGCATAGTCACTTTCAATGGTAAAGCCTGTAATACTTTTTTTTTAAATAAGGAACTACTGACACATCTTTTAACTAACGAAAATGTAAAACAGCAAATTCAACATGGCTTAATTTAAGCCATGTTGGTCCCTGTGATTCGAGAGGGCTTATCCTTTGTCCTTATAGTCCAAATTTGCCCCAATCTGGGGAAAACAATTTATTTATTTATGACTTATAAAGTCACCTCTTCCATGTAATTAAAGTAGCTCTGCTGTGTAGGTTTAGGGCAAAACTCTACTAAATTGTTTTGGTCTATTAGTGCCATGAAGCCGGCGACATGTTGACACATTGTGGCACCCCCTGTTGTTTTCAGTTGGACAGCTAGATGACAAATGGCCTGGCGTGTCAGGCAACATCTGTTATTCATCACCCCTCTTGACTGCCACTGCCCAGCAGTCAGACTCCCTGCCTGGGCACTGCTTGCCACTTTCACAAGCACCTGCCCCCTTGAAGCAGAGGGACGTAAACATACACCACAGCTTAGCCTGTTGAAGAGGAGGTCATTAACAGTTTCACATAATCACTCGTCCTCTCTAAACACTAAGTTAGTGAGGTTAATGCATCACACCTGTCCTTTCTGCTGATTGGCACTGAAACAAATGTGTTCTACAGTGAGCTTAAAATTATGTTTTAACTCAAGGTGCCAATGCAACAAATTAGTGCTGTGTCGTCCATGAACGATTTGTTCATTTTAAACTAAACTTTAAAAGGACTCGGGACTAATGAGTAGTCCAAGGGATTTGTTCATTTTAAACTAAACTTTAAAAGGACTCGGGACTAATGAGTAGTCCAATGGATTTGTTCATTTTGGTCGCGCATGCACAAAAACGATGGTGTCAATCCTAATTTTCTTTCAGAACAGCATAGTGCGCATAGGAGACAGACATGAATGGTTTACTCCTCAACTAGGTTGTCGGGTCTGAGTTGTTAGTTAAATTGTCACATGATAGCTACAATTAGAAAAAATAAATGTATGGTTCATCATAGTTATGTAGCTCCAACTGAGCCAATTCACTCACTGTGATAATTAAGTCACCACAGGTAATGGCGATATACTCTTTTACTGAAATGTGATGTGTTGTATTTAGCTAAAAAATCAAAATATTGACTGAACTTTAAGATGTATTTATTTAAAATCTGTTTATCCCATAAAGCCAAATAACAATCACACGACAACAAAGTACAACAAAATCACACATTTTTGCAGTTTAAACTGTCAAATATAATAAAGTGGTAATTTTTGGGGGTTTGATTTGACAGTAATCTGTAAAGAAAAAAAAATCGTGGACCCAAAACCAGTAATAATCAGTCATAAACCAATTCAAACATTTCTGAATTGGTTTGTTCAAAGAAATTAGATAGAATTCAAAAGATTAGTTCACCCCTTGAATGGATCTCCGGATCTGCCAGAGTGATTCGTTCAAAAGATTAGTTCACCCCTCGAAAGTATCATCAGGTCCACGTCTTTCATTCCCTGATCATTTGAAAGCTAAATGATCAAGGTACAGGAGATCAGGAAACACAATTTAGCAGTTTACCATTAGGTATTGAGTCGTTCGTTCACTTGTAAGGTGACTGCTTCATGCTTATATTAGGACAACGTTCATAATCGTTATGGATTTTTGATTATTACATGCCAAACTGCCTTTTATATTGGCACATTTGCAATGACAATTGTATATTTCATAAAACGCATCAACAGTGACAAACTGATGCTGGGCTCCCAACTGATTTGCACAAAAAATAAGCAAATTCTCTGTAAAAAATTTTTTTTTAAAAAAATCTAACCTCACACAACACGACACAAAATGTAGTTAATTTCCAGACACGACAAGGCATGTTATCTCACTCAAAAGTTATCTCTCAGCTAGTTCTCGTATTTTAAGTTGATACAGTTAGTTAAGACAGTCTGCTATGGTTACAATTCTTAATATCACGGTAACGGAAAGTCAAAAAGAATGTATCCTTTGCTGGCTGTTCTTTTTATCTTGCTGTCAAATCCTGGTTAGATATAGCCTTTTCTTAAAAAGGTTTTCTTTTATGAGTATTAGTTTACATATCGTTATGGTTAGTAAATGAATGTCTATCTCCACAATTATATAATACTTATCATGTGATAACTTTTGCAATTAAAAATTTCACATTAATTTGTCCTGCAAATGTTGTGATGTACAAAAACATTATTAAACCCATCAACCTTATACATATTCTTGTCGTTATCAATTAAATACATGAGTAAAAGTATGTTTATTTATCAATTTCTAATAATACAATTTAATATACCATGTATGTAATTCTCTAATAATTTGCTCTAATATTCCTTCTTGCATATATTTTATTAATGTATCTTCTATCTCCATAGTTCTATATCAAATCAGTTCTCAATATAGAGTCTCTATATAGAGTAGGTAAATATGATAGACTTCTAATAGCCATTGTTGTGAGTTCAGAGGCCTGCCCCCTAAGCGTCTATGAGCTCCACTACTCGTTTCCCTTTTTCGTACATGCTGTAATTCACTTGATTGATGACTATTGAAGAGAGGCAGTGGAGGGGTAGTCAATAGTTTTAATATGAGAGAATGACATTCATTTCCGACTAATACTTCTACATACTCGGTGTTCTCGGGGCTCATACATCTGTGTTCTACATAGTAGGATACAATACAAAGTATTTTTTTGCCACAGGTCCTCACCATATAAGGGAGCATTGAGTGGCATAAGAGCACAGAATTACACATGAAATATGAAATAAACACAATTATAAACATGCATATAAATGAAAAATCATCCAGGAAAAACGTTTAGTCATTTACTCCATATTTTATTTGGCCAGGGTATTCATAGCTTGCCAGCATGAGCAAAAGGCGCACTGAGATCCTCTGTATTAGGTATTACATTAAATCCACGTGAATTCTATGTAGGGTGATGGCTAGTGATCAGCTCATACGTATCTGTCAAACTGTCTGTTCTCTTACACCTCAGTGGAGATACAGCATGCTGGGCATCTGCTACAGACAACACACTTCCTCACAAACACATCCTGTCATGAATGCATTTCCACACAAGTGTATATGTATACCAATACATTCATAGGCATGCATGAAAGCACAGATGTGACACACACAGACACTTAGACATTCTACCCTACCCTCCCTTAAGGATATGTATGTAATCGTGTGCAATGTCATCTCCTGTGGCCCCTTATCAGCTAGGCTGTGGCAGCTGTGCTGATGAGAACCAACCCCCTACTGACAGAAAAACAGACTTGCAAACAGTACACAATACGCACATGTAGGCACAGAGTGGCAAGTGATACGCAGAGACACACACACACAGTACAGTAATGGTCTATGCTTACAGATTAAACTGCTTGAACACCGACACACAAGTGGGCAATAATTAGAGCATGCCCACACTGCTGGCTGAGAGAAACCACCCACCATTTAAAGGTGTTGAGAATGAATTGCACCTTAATGTCAGCAAACTGAGAGAACTATCCTTGCTTTTTAATAAGGGATTTCACAATGCAGAACTAATTACATATTTTCAAACGAGTCACTTAGTGGCAAATTTATAGCTTCATTGAATTGGAATCTGGTTTCCTGAAACACATCAGCTAGTGTTGTTACATGCATGCAGTTGATCCAGTAACATGCCACATTGTCAATCCGATCCTTATCTTTTGTCTTTTCTTACCCGTTTTCTTCTTAATTTTGTCAGTTAAGCAAGAGGAAGTGTTAGCTAGTTTTGCGCTACACTGAATAACTAATCAAGTGGTGCAGACACACCACACACAATCACTTGCTGTCTGAAGTGTATGGCTGGAAAATTGTAATCTGCATTTATAAAAAAAAAAGTGTGTTTCACTAATCATGTTGTTAAATAAGACTTTAATCTATGTGATCACAGTGTTGAATGTTTTAGACACATGACTTACATCACTTTAATTTAAAATAATATGATGTAATATTAGCTTGTCGCACAAGATAAAGGTCACGATAAAATAATGAATCGATTGACCTTAATTATTATCGTAGCTGACTAAATGCTTGCACAACACAACCAGTAACTTTCTGAAACAATGGACACATCTGCATAAACCAAGGCAACAAGGCATATTTTTTGTGTTTTTCACAGTGGATTGTGAACAGCATTTTACAGAACTTTGTTTTTTACATAATTCCTTGTTTTTTATCATTCAACCCCCATGACAGATGTTGCTTAACACTTTGCCATCGTAACCGCCTTGGGCTTTCTATCTCTCCCAACTCATCTCTGTTAACTAAAGACCCATGTCTGAAATTTCCTTCTCCAATTCTGGACTCAGAGCAGTACTACACAACTCCTTGTTTGTGTGACCTGTCCACTTGCGTCTTTGGAGGATACGGTATTATTTGAAATGCAGAACATTCATCTCAGCTTTGAAATATCCTTTTTGTAAAGCTTGCATACAGTGTTGGTTGAAGTACCTCCAGACACTGTTGGAAGGACGTCTGCCAGAAAAACATTTGATTTGACAGCTACTGTGAGTCTGAAAGGCCACAAAAGCTTGAAAAGTGAATTGCATTTACATG
This sequence comes from Galaxias rostratus, assembly GCA_036024795.1. Classification (NCBI taxonomy): domain Eukaryota; kingdom Metazoa; phylum Chordata; class Actinopteri; order Galaxiiformes; family Galaxiidae; genus Galaxias; species Galaxias rostratus. Next base: position 5,203 of record JAVQJS010108319.1, on the reverse strand, counting down.
CGAGTGCTACTGCGGTTGATAAGTTAACACAGACACACACACATGCATATACAAACACTCACAAACACTCACATACACACTCACACAACGGGATGAAGTTTTTTCCTTACGTCATATCAGTGCAATTGTGCTTTGTTTTTATATTTTATTGCATAAAATGCGAAAATGTAATCGCATTATTGAGATTAGACTCTTACATGGCAAAAGTATTTGAAAAAAAATCTGAATCACTGTGCCTCTCTTTTTTAGGCCCTTCTCATTCCTAATATGCAGCAGACTGTTGAAATCCTTATTTTTTACTATAACCTCGGGCGGAAAACTCATTAAATGCACCACTTAACATTGCTGAAGTGTGGTGCAGTGACACCAGGTATGACCCTAAAAGGTAGACATCATAATTAGACACACAGAATTCAGGTTACAAAGGGCATCAGCGACTTCTTTCTTTAATTTTCTCTCTCCTTTAAATTAATGACAGGCCAGATGTTTTCTCACGTTCATTTTCTCACACTTGCAAAATTTAAAGGAGCAAATGATAGAAACAGGGAATTTGTGACGGCATATCACAGCAGTTTAAAAGCAAGTATCTGCCAGTAATAGAGTTGAGAGTCTTGCTTTTGAATACCAAGTGGTTGTTTTCTTTCTCAGATGAATACATATGGCAGTGGTTGGAAAAAGCATGGGTCTACTAATTTGAATGCAACGAGGAGCCATAAGAATAAGGACAGATGGCTGCTAGAATAAGGAAAACTGGTGTTGGTATTGCCAAAGACATTAATTGTAAAGTAGTAAGGATGTGCTATGCATAATTTACTAACATACTCGGTTTTAAAGGAACTAAAACAATACCAACATTTGGTTTTAAATGTTATGATTAAAATGTTTTAACTAACACTGTTGTTTTCAATTTATTCATAATTTATTTATTCACGACATTGCACTTGCAGTTTACACCAGTTGTCAGGGGACACATTCACAATTTGTCCAGTCAATTGGTTACCATCCTGGCTCTGAGTCCCCAATCCTGAGTGACAGTCAGAGATGTGGGGCTTTTTTCCAATCCCTACACAGGCTGTATCAAAGTATCTACCTGTAGGTAGTCTCTATGGACATGTGGCTGGCTGTTTAACCCCTGTTGGTTTGGCTTCAGCTGGCTTCTGTGGGTCTTATCTAAGGCAGGGCCCAGATAAGGCTAAGTGAGACCTTTGTCACTGAGCTGTGGCCAGACTGTTCCACACCATCAGCAGGGAGATGGGGACACCAACTGTAATCTACAGCCGAGGGAAGCCTACGTCACTCTAGATCTATCACGGCATTCAGCTCCATCCCGTCAGAAGCACTGAGGTATATCTGGAGGACACAGACTGGCTGAGGCTATGTGCTGTTGGGGATGGAAAAACCAGCCATTGACAAAGTTATAGTAATCATTCTGCCAAGCTCTCTTGTAGATGCACAAAATAGAATGTTTATGAAGTTCTGACAACTGGGAGCTGAAAACCACATGCATATTTAAAGCGGAAGACGCTTACTCCTCCTTGACGGCAAATAATTGTTCTTGTACCCGGCCAAGTGATTCTCCCTTGAGCTGCAGTGTGCACTTCCATATCTTCACAGTTGAAGCGGTGGCTGGCAACAAACTTAGCTGCTGATTGCAAAAAGTCACTTCTCAGGTACGATTCTGTCTTTCTCATTCTAAAGGGGGATAATTTGGTGAAAAGTACAGGGATATAGCTAAGGCAGGACACAACCTGGCAAGGAAAAATACTACTTAAACATTCAGCTCAATAGCACAGAGCTTGGTTGGTGGTGGTTTGTGCTCTGAGGGGATACTGAACCCAGTACAAAGTGCCTGTCGGCAATGACAAATCACCAGTAGTCTACAGTGGCAAATTTTGTGACCGTTGGACAGACAGAACATTACCTCCATTCAAGGTGACCTCGACCTTCCTAATGATAAACAAATGGACAGGAGGGAGATCATCTGTAAAGGATATCTCATGACATTGCCTGGACTGTTGGCTATGTATTTCGAGTTTATAATAGTTTTTTATAAAACAAACACTGAGGCACCCTGATGCAGTAAAACCGAAAGATAAAAACTGTAAGCTTATTAATTATTGACAAAAGTGAAACAGATTTGGGGTTCATTTTTCCCTGTATTTGTAGCCCTTTAATTTGCTGCCACTACTGTACTGGTATAGCAAGGCCATGTAGCTCTCCCCATCCTGAAGGTTATACACTGAGTGGGGTGTCACAGTCAATCAGTTTCACACTTTGCTCTCAGCAGAGATGACAGATCATTACCATCCCTTACAATGACACCACAGACCCAGTGCATGACTTAATTAGATAAAAAATAAGATGTGCTCCTTTAAGTGTGCTCAACAACAGGACTCAAACACACATTTTTTAACGCCTGTGTTAATGTTTTGAATTTTCACAGTATGTTAAGGCTGTAAATACAGATTGTGTTTTCTTCACTTTCCACATCTGCAAGTCTCATATCTTGACAACATCTAAATGTATTTTACCAAGGAGTCTATAAGTGTTATAAGAAATCTAGCTATGTGATCTTTGTGTGAGTTATTCTTGCACCGTACTCCGTAGTGACTAGAATTATGTCCAATCGTGAGACAGGAATGGAGAAAGTTAGAGAAAGGGTCAGAATGAGAACGAGAGAGTGTGAGATAGAGAGGAGCCTCTGCAGGAGGGAGCAGCAGCAGTGAGGTATATTGAATAAAAAACTGCCACTGTACAGAAATCTTGCACCCCCCCTACAAGAAATCATTGGGTCACTAATTTTATTGATAACCCATTCTCTAATAACAACTCAAAATGACTAATGATATTATGATTAAGATGTTTCACGTGACATCACAAGAACAGTAGCTCTGTGAGGAGGCAATTAAACGCTTTACTTTAAGGATTACATTAGCTTTCGTTATGGGGTCAGATAAGCTGTAGAAACTGTGGCAGAAAATGCAGATGTTTTCTCCATGCAGGGCCCCCCAACTCACATACACCCACACATACACACACGCGCACACACACACACATACACACACACACATACATATGAAATGAGGTGTGAAACGTGCCACCTACAAACACACATACACACACACACACACACACATTCAAAGACATCCTCAGATACAAAGTGGTTTGAGATGACGCACACAAGCCCTTCCTACCTTTGACTTTAACGCACCTGTTCCAACTTCCAAAATAGTATAGTGCTTATATGCGAACGCTTCGTTAAACAGCACGTCCTGCCACAGATTTTTTATCAGTTTGATATTATATGATTGTAAAACCCTACTTGTAAGGCACTTTTCGTAACAATGTTTGAGAACTCTAAACGATAAAAAGCATCATCTGAAATTACTAACCTAAACCCTATGTAAATAATTCACACCATTGTCAAAAGGTGTCCCCAAGAGAGACAACCCTAAATTGCATAGAATTTACGAGTGATCTGTGCCTCATCTGTTTCCCCAGACTCATTTGAGTGCCTTCTGCTGTTTATGTTGATGCTCTCGCATGAGCACTGTTTCTTGGTTGCTAAATGTAAACCCACTTGTGTAATACGGTGTCCATTTTAGGACATGTTTCAGATTCAGTTGAACTTTGTAAAAACTTCATTGAGACTTGTGGTCGTTATTTCTAAAACCTGTTTGCTAAGTTAGTCTAAAAACAAGTTGTTTAACTCAGTCAGTTTACCTAAAGGTGGTTTTCAATCTCACCACAATTTGGCGTAATTTTCAGTTGACTGTACGTGAAGTTAGTCTCACCAAAACCTATTTCCAATCCTCTTTTCACAATTTGACGTAAATCTCACAGATTTGTTTTTTAAGTCTGTCTAAGGATCAATCTCAGTAGAACTTGGAACGTTTCTCACAATGGCTTGGTCTGGATAGTGGAGCAGCACCACTGTTGCATTATTGGAATGGTTAGTGTCTAAAGATGTCAGCTCTTGACCCAGCTTCCTGCTTTAAAGGCCTTCACCTATTTATTTATTTTTCAGCAGTGCCCCAAAAGTAAAACTCATAACTAAATCTACCAGGGATCAACGATTTCCCATGTAGTTGTCAATTGTGTCACTAAATTGACATTCAGTGAAACCAAGACTCCATGCTGAGAAGTGGGGCGTGTCCCTCCTTGTCCAAAAGTGTGTTATGGATTCCTTGAGCTCAGCAGGTTGAACCTGCATGGTTGAGGATGGCACAGAGCCTGATTAGGCCGCCTTTGACCAGATGCCTCTTCAGGTGCTGCACAGATTCGTATTTAAACAGGACTGTTGGCGTACGTTTCATACTCACAATAGCCTATTTTTCCAAAGCCGCCTGCACTAAGACGTTTTTCCTAAAATTTTGCATATTTAGTGTGTATTCAGGCATTGGTGCTAGATCTAGATCTCTAAATGGAAACATATTGAAGGATGGTAGATTATGTATTTTCCTGATGTAATTCAAGGGCATAAATCCAGTTTAGAAATTTGTGGTGAATCAACAACAAGCGGTTGGAGTTTTATTAAAAGGCTACGAAGACATTGCAAAGATGTTCTTGGAATATTCTAACATTATTTGTTGTAAGTGGCTCGTCAAGACAACACGTGGTCAGCCAGATGTTTGCTGCATTATCTGTGTTAAGATGGAAGTGTGCCTATCTATTACAACCACCTTGGCCCCTGGTAGACCACCATACTTTTGTGTATTATATATTTATACACCTACAACTAAACATTGTTTTTATACTTGGCAACGGACTTCACCATGGATGTGTACTTATTAGATGTGATTTTATTACGGGATGCATTTCTTTTTGGGTTTGTTGGGCTTTACTGGATTCCTGTGTAGATGCTGTAAAACTAATTTCACATTTTAAAATCTGATCTGGATCTTGAATCTATTTAAGTGAAATAAACTCTTTCCATTTTAATTTGCTACGGCATTTACAGTAAAATATATCATGGTTTTGGTTGTTGGAGAAAAATAGTATTTATCCTTGATGGCTCCAATTAGATGTCAACAGTGTAATAATAATTGGAGTCAGTTAAACAGTTTATTTTTTATCGTTCTGATTAATATCATCATCATCATCATCTTCATCCGCTTATCCGAGGTCGGGTCGCGGAGGCAGCAGTTTCAGCAGGGCTTCCCAAACTTCCCTTTCCCGGGCCACATTAACCAGCTCTGACTGG
>JAVQJS010108318.1:0-12650 GCA_036024795.1 Galaxias rostratus | reverse complement strand
GAGAGAGAGAGAGAGAGAGACAAAGAGAGAGAGAGAGAGAGAGAGAGAGAGAGAGACAGAGAGAGAGAATTTCAGAGAACAAGCAGTGTTTTCCCTGATATCATTGTTTGTTCGACCTTTTCTGTAACCAGTCTGTTCACTCACGCCATACCCTGAAACAGACATATTCAAGCACGCATAAACACATACACAAACACACAAACACACACACACACACACACACACACATACACACACATACACGCTCACACACAAACACACTTTCGAACACACAGACATTCACATGCACAGTACATAAACATACACACACTGTCAGTCCTGATATTTAGAGCTTATCTTGGCCTCTCCTCGCCTTTTCACCATTGACTTGGCTGCGGTACATGCATCGATCCATTGATCATGTATTGTCAGCATAGGCTTATGTTGACTGATCTTCAAGTACCTCTGCCGACCACAGACTCTAATATCCATATTTTTACTTTGCACAACCTCTTTCTCAATAATGTTATTTCTAACAGCACATATTTACAGCGTGCAAGACTTATATTTCTATGGAAAATGTCTTGATATTTTGAATGTGGTTACTGTGATTTTGTTTTCCCTTGAAAACAGTTATCATTGATTTAAAAAAAGAGTTAGTCAAATGGCTGCAGTAGGACTTTCAAGTATAATTAGTGCCTTCTATATGGATTAAATCTATGGCTGTGATGTGCTATTGGGACCAAAGAGGCTAATTCAGAGTCCCATTCACTAGTTTCATTGGGAATCTCACCACCAATACAAACCCTCGCTTAGTTTATGGTTCAGAGCATATTGAAGTCTAACTCCATGAAAATGTAAACAGACCACCAGTCTCCCCTAGGAACAATGGCATCGGCATTGGATTCACACAGCCTTACGGTGTACTGTACCGCGGGTCGGAACTTCTTTTTCACCTAAGCTTCTCAGAGTTTTTTCTCTAAAACCTTAAACCTAATCCTAAGTAGTTTTTTGTTCTTCTTCTACATTATTAAGAGGGGGATTACAAGGTAAAAATACAAATAAAGGTTTGGCTTACGAGAATACTAAAATGAAAGTAGCCTTGTTAATACTGTCATTCGGCATTCAGTGCTCCACTCCAATAATTTCAAATGTTTCAATTATTCAGTTATTAATCAGATTACATGCTAATTTGGGTCCAATTTGTGAACTGCAGTTTTGTTGATCACAAAAAAATACATATTTTTGTGGAAATAACTCAAGATTGAAAGAAAATGACCCGATTCTTGATGTTTCAATAAAAAGCTCTGGATAATCTGATAAACTATTTGTTTGTCATGTCATAATAGGATATTTCAATTCTGAAGATGGTCTCAATTTGAGTTTAAAGTCTCAGTTTCCAAAGTTGAGACCTATGCAAATCTGATGCACATGCAATTCAACACACAGTCACTCACAAAAACCGAACTTCACCAACATAAAATGGCTCTCTCCAGACGTTACTTCAGTTTCACACACTGAGATTATTACCGTTACTCATGTACTTATTTAACTGACATAGAACGGTATGCACTCATTGTCATCAGCTATGAATGCAATCACACGATCATGTGAAAATATACCTTCACTTATCCCAAAGTTGAGTGGTTAGGACACTGCATTGTGTTCATTTCCTGACCTGTGACCTCTGTGCCTTTGAGGATTGTCACCTACTCCCCTAATTTGTCTCTGCCTGAGTTCAAATCCAGAGCCAAAATGGAAGATCCCTGGGTTTGAACCAATCACAGTGAGCTACATTTAAACAACCCAGGAGTTTTGAATCAGACTTGACTCAGCAAAAACGTTGAACCGCATTGCCAGGTGTGAAACACTCTCTTGGGTGTACATACATCTGGGACAACTCATGTGCTTATATAATCCAAAATGTTGTACCTCAGTAACAGATGTGCAAAAAATTACGTTAAGTCTTATTGGCTGGAAAAACACCCTTTCAACCAAGATTATTTAAATAAATAGTACTAAAAACATATCTTGCACTTTATCAAATGTATATTTTTCTTGTTGTTCTTCGGTCTTTTGCAATATATTGAATACAAAGCAAACAATATTTGAATTTGAATTAGAGTTTCTCCTTTGATCTGCAACATACAGTATTTATCATCAAGTTCACGTATATATTTGCCAATGCTCGATAAACGTCTGAAGTACATTATTATATACTCATTGTTTGTTGACAAATGGGGACGTTGAGTTCTGTTCTGATGGGGTCTACCATTATGAAACCAAAGACTGAGCTCTAATTAAAGTAGCTCTTTAATTGGTGGTGTAAAGACCTTCAGTGCAATACATCAAACTGGATACCTCTGTCCACTCAGGCTGACATACTAAAAGCCCTTCAGTGGTCCACTGCTTTCAGTGCAGGGCTTGGCTTGAAGCAAGCTACTTACTGGGTGCATAAAGGGGCCTTTAAAGTAGGCAATTCCATTCCCATTCAATCCGAACTGAATCTTTGAGATACAGCCATTTTTAAAATAGTACAAAGCTTCTGGAGCGAGAGGGAAAAGCTTTGCACAGCGATTTTTAGTGCTTTGTCTTCTTATTAATTCAAGTGCGGTGGTAAGAGTATTCAGCCATGGCCGAAAGTAACTGTCTACCCAGGTATAAAGTATATCTACTTAATGCAAGAGTTTCCATGAAGGACAGGGACTTTGTCCTCATAGCCTTTACATTGTTATTATCAGTAATGATGCATTATTGCCTGTGAGTCCAAGGAAAATTGTTTGTTTACGATCAGCGGGCATTTTTGCAGAACAAATAAAGTTTTAGCATTGTGATTATCATTAGAAATAAATGCTGTCATTTAGAATTATATCCAGCATAATGCCCGCTTAAAGAATGGGTTTGAAAACACGTTGCCCTTTCAAGTGTGTATAGCCGTCTCTTCTCTTATTAAAGCAGGTACCAAATGAGATTGAATTGGTCCATGGAACTTTCTGCACCACCTCCGTGTCTTTCCATTTGGCCCACGCGTTTGTTCTTGATTCCTTCAAACGCTTCCACATAGCAGGGCCAGCAACCTTAGACAAGCGAACAAATGGTCGACGCCATGGCGTGTGCTGTTGAACTCCCGACGACTCCCGAGGTGGACGCGTCCCATTGGTTCAGGCCTTATTAGGTTTGGTGTCTCCGGCTAATGCAGAGAAGATGACAGGGCTCTCGGGTGGTCCTCTGCATGTCACCGCCCTGACATTTCCATGGTATTTAGTCTGCAGCGAGCTGTCCGTACTGTCTTAAAGTCTTCCCTAAAAGATTGTGAACTTTCAGTTGAGCCCCCCCCCACCACACACACACACACCATTCTACTCTCTACTCTCAGTATTGAGAATTATTTGACCCAATCTAGTCGCAGGCCGTTCTGACGCGTCTCGTCGCCCCTTTTTATCCATCCACTTTCAAATACATTAGTCTAACTTTGTCGAAATGTCAATGTGTCTGATCCGTTTTGTCGTGTGCAGGTTACAAGGACACCTAAAAAAAGAACAGTACAGAGACATAGCTCTCTCTCTCTCTCTGAAAACAGGCAGAGCGGGCGTGCTGCGAGTGCTACGCCCCACTGGTGGTCCCCTGCCAGGCTCGATCAGAGTGCCGGCTTGGAAGGGTGAGCCCAACGACCATGAGTCTGTGAACTCGTGAAACCATAGGCTAAGAGAGTGGAGCCCAGCCAGGGGAACATGACACAATCAGGGCACGTTAGATCCCTCAAGCATCTCACTTAAGTATACATTTATAGCCGGCGTAGCTCGAACGTACAGATTCCCATTAAACACCCTTTAGTGCAGTCAGTGAGCGAGCATCACGGGGCCAAGAGTTCATTGCGGTGTAAAAATGGATTCTTTCAAAAGGTCTAGCAGTTATAGCTCTTGATTACCCTCTGGTAACATGGTGCCACTCTTCCATTGCGATGTCAGTCGTAGTTTAAATTAAACCGGAGAGCATAAGGCCACAACACTAAATGCACAAACCTTTGACGGCTTCAAGTCCGCAGCCGTGAAATCGGCTGTCCGTTGATGGAAAAAGTAATCGGCAGGATCAAATTCTAGTCAAGGGGAAGGGGGGGTTAATGGGAAGGTATATAGGGGTAAAGGCATGGCCGCCCCGAGGTTTCCACTGCTGTGAGTGTGTGGTCAGACCTCCCCCCACTGATGACCCACTTCTCAGAGATCACCCAGGGGGATCTTCATGGAGACAAACCCAGGCAGAAACACCAGGAGGCTGAGCTCACCGGGACGCTCTGCACAGCGGCATATCTTCTGAGCTGACTGGGTTTCCTATCAGCGTGAAACAAAATGACCCTGATAATATCGGAAAATTTGGAAAATGGGACATGTTGACTATCAACACGCCAGAGTCAACAGGAACCCTGTAATAAAACCAACTGAACCCGTATGGCTGTAACTCAGGGTATTTATCCAAGCAATCTCCACCAGTTGACTTAAGACTTACCATGCAAACAGTCTATGTTGTATGTTAATCCTCTTCCTGATGGTGTTTGCTTGAACAAACATTACCTTGGTATGCATGCTAATGAAGCAGGATCTGTAAAAGGTGCCCGACAAGATTTAGGAGCTTCATGGCACCCGGCTCACCGAGAACAGCCATGTCTCCCGTGATGGATCGGAGCGGAAACAAGAGACGCTTCCCTGTGTTTAACCATTGGCCAGGTACCTCCTGCTGATTGATTGGCTCCTCTCTGCCGCCAGGAAAAGAAATCGCACCGGCCCGCGCAGGACGGAGCTCTGCCCACATCAATCACAGGGAACAACTACTGACATTCACACAGCAAACCTTCCGACCAGCATGTAAAGACACACGCACACGCACACACACATGCCGGTGCTAAATAGAACAACAGTGTCGGACAAAGCCCATTTAAACAGGGTGACGTGTCAAAGGACACCATGCTAATAGGCCACTGTCCTGTCTATTTTCCTCTTGTTGTCCCCCCCGCCCCCCAAGCTTCATCTCTCTTTTCTCTCGCCCTTTCTCAATTCCTCCTTTCCACTGTCTCCTGGCTGCCTGTGTGGGGATGCGTCCCCCATTAGAGGGGCTGTCAGTGTAGCTTTGTGCTGTTATAGATCGTCACGTCAAAAACACCCTGACGTCTGTCACCCCCCCCAACCCCTCCCTCCCTCAGAGAGTCGGGCCCATGTGAAAGCTATTATATTTTCCTCTGTTCACCTAATTAGCCAGCAGTCAAATTAATACTGATCCAGCAGTGGGTTGGAATGACTTGACTTTGATAGGGTTACACCGCTTGCAGTTCCCATCCAACGGGCGCCTGTCGTCTTCAGGCACCCGGTAATAAGCAGATTTCCTTTTTAACCAAACTCATCTGAGACGGTGCAGCCGTGTTTTCGCTATGAATCCGATGTGGAGCTATGTGTCTGCGGTGTGTTTTAGGGATGACTGGGCACAGATGGTTCTGGTTGAACGCATACTGGGATGATAATGGGGTCCCTGTTTTTTATGGTGGCATGAGCCCATGACGGTCCAACCATCATGGCTAGGAATAAAACAGGTGAAAGGCTTCTCTGCTGCTTTACCTGTGTGACCATAGGGATGTTCTGTAATTGTTCTGTCTCTGAAATAGTTGTTGTTCGAGAGCTTTTGCGTTGTTGCACCTTCATCGTACAATCAGACCACATCAACGCTTGATTAAGTTGGCTTGCATTCTACTAGGCGTACCCCTTCTGTTTGAATGTAAGATGTCTTCCCTCCGCCTTCAAATTAAATCGCCTTTAAAAGGCTTCTCTTTCAGAGAGGACCAGTGCTTCACTCTCCTCCACCTGTGAGGCTTTGACAGCTTCTAGGGACAAAACTAGATGTTTAAAACATGAGCGGGTGATTCATTGGCGGGCCATGGGTTATGAATCCAATAGGTCTTCATCAAGGCCTTGTTGTCCATATTTGGCCCTCGCTACAGGTAAAAGTTTGCCCGGGTGCACTTTGATGCGCCACACTGTGGTGGGTACTGTCAATGAGGTAAAATACATCCCTGTCGCACACGGTTAGTTGTAATAACTTTGATTCCCAGCCTTGGCTGACATCATTGTTCCCTAAGAGATAACATTGTGTGGGGAAAAGGATTGAAGAAACAAGGGAGGCTGCAAGGAGAAATGGTGTGCTAACCAAGCTATTAATCATTGTTGGCTATGACGGGACTTGCACTCTATCCTTTCAACAAGAGTGGGCTTTTATGGTTTAGTTCTCAGTTGTTTGTGTCTGTATGCGTGTGTGTGAGCTTGTGTGTGCATTCACGTGTGCGTGTGTGTGTGTGTGTGTGTGTGTGTGTGTGTGCGTTTTTTGTGTCTGCACTTTGCTAACCTGTGTAAGTTTGTGCACACTCACGGCCAATGGTGGGTCTGTGCATGAATGTGTGTACATTCCCCCACCAACCCCCACACACACACAGACACATATCCACTGCAGCCTTTTCTCTATGGTCTGTTTACTTCCTGAGCTCCTGGCTTCCTAGAGGGGACAGATGCAATGCCCTCGGCTGCCCTGCCAGACCCAAGGCACCGGCATCAGCTCCCTCTATGACAGACAGGCCTTCCTGTCTGAATCCCCTGTCCAAGTCGATTGGGGCTGTTTGGTTTATTTTGTCGGTACCACAGTGTGTAAGTGAGAGGCCAAACCAACGCTATATTGCATCAGACAAGTGTTGTACTGCAAGACTTAATAGAGAGCTGGCACTGGAGACATGCTGGATGTCTCTCCCGCTGGCCATCTATTTGACTCCAGTGTGTTTTCCCCCGGTGTTTTCTCCAGGACCTTGCCATCCGAACCCGTGCCACAACAGGGGGATATGTGAGATCAGCGAAACCTACAGAGGTGACACCTTCATCGGCTACGTCTGCAAGTGTCAGACGGGTTTTAATGGGATCCACTGCCAACACAGTAAGTGACGAGATACTCAACGTTAGCCTGGCCAACCACTTCTCGGCCCTCAACGCTTGTTTTAGTAACCTGGTTTTGTAATAAATGTACGTGCAATAGTTACGGATGTAAGAATCTTATGCTGTGCACCTGTCTATGAATAAGCTCCTATTGTAATCAGGTTGCACTACTAGAGCTCACAGTGGTGCCTTGTTGCAGTGAAGAGATGTTATAATGCCAACTTAAAGACACACTGAATGATAATGGTGAGCGTGGCAAAAAGCACGTGATAGAAACCGAAAGCAAAGAAGCAAATCCTAAAGTGCTGAAGCTGCTTTCCTTTGTTCAGCGCACACTCGTAAAGGTTAGAGTCAGGAGATATGTGCTCTTGCCAAACATGATATAATAATGTAGGCTAGTGGTGCAGCCATGCCTTTTGCGTATGTAAGTGTGTGTGGCGTGAGTGTGCATGTGTGAATGTTTGTGTCGACTGCGTTTTGTCTTTTATTTGTTCATTATTCATCCCTTAAGTAATTTTTAAATGGCAAATGAGGTGCTTTGGTTTTATATTTTGGGCTTAATATCAGAATCAACCACACATCTAATCTAAACTGACCTCTGTCCCTGCACATATGTTTCCTGATCACAGTTGCATAAGCAGAAAACACCACGGCCTCGCACAACGCGACATAGCCTCTTCTCTCGCCCCTGTAATGATTCTTGACTTTCATATTGACCTCATACTGTATATTTGAATGCACATACAGGAGGGTTGACCCATTTAAATAGATCTCTGGATTTGTGAACAGCGTTTAGGCCTTGTTTGCCAGTGCTAAATGTCTCTAAATCCTGCCAGATGATATGTAGGCCAGCTCATGTGCTTCCCCTCCCTGTGTGTCTGCTCCACTGAGTGTTGCATTAGCCTGCCCGTACACAGCCGGCCCCTCCTGCAGGTGTGCCTGTAAATAATAGAAAGAGAGCAAATAATGTATTCTGGAAGAGTCTGAGCGAGCGAGGGGTATTCTGTGAGCGAGAGAGCATGACAGAGGGCGAGAGAGAGAGAGACAGAGAGTGAGAGAGAAACCGTGAGAGAATGATGTTTAGCTAGATGCATCTGGCTCATAACTCTACCAGAGACTTTTCCCCTTCATGTTAAACAAGGTTACAGATTAAACAACACCATGGCAATACACTTAGATGTTCTGTAGAATAGCTTTTCTCTGCTTCTGCGCTGTGGCGAGGAAGAAAGACAGAGCTCATAGGCAAAGGAATTAATTTAATACATATACAGATACATTGTCTTCCACGGTTTGAAACTGCCTGTCCTATAAGTATTGTGTTTGTGTGGTGCTCACTTTGCACAGTACCGGAAGAATCTGAATTATTACAATGACGATATACTGTATACAAATATTTCCAGTGGCGTTGTTTGCACCTGATGTATTATCTTTTGTTCGACTGTTCTGAGGATTGTGTATCATAGGGCTAACAATGAATGGGAATATATTCATGTTAAAAGATTTGAAAGTCAACTCAACACCAATGGTAACAAAGTTATTTCTGTCAGTGACAGCGTCATGTATAATTGTGTCAACACTCTGCCACTGCATAGGCCGGATTTAAAATGAGTTGGCAAGCATGTCTTCATTTTGATTTTGTTTCACATTAAGCCTAGAATGCAAAAAAAAATTAAGATATGGCCTGGATATATTATAACGACTGCCAATTTTCATTGTAATCATTACTGCCAAATTCACGTGATTAAATAAGAAAAATGTGTATCAAAAGACATAAATAAACAAACTAACGTCTGGGTAATTTCTGCACTTAAATGGCACTGCAATTATTGTTCCCTGCAAAAGACAGCTAAACCGGCTTTGTTGTAACACGGGTGGGCCTGTAATGGCTGGAGAGCTTAATGGAAAGATATAATTGACACTTTTGGATTGTATCATTGAGGAACAAACCAGTGGAAGCCCTGCCCATTCTTTTATTGACAATGGGAGAAATGCGGGCAGGGAATCGATCTCGGGAGCAGAACGCAAGCTTAGGAATTCAAATGGGAGACGTGCTGAGATATCTATTTGTGCTCCCTGACATGACTCCATGTTGCCATGAAACCGCCAATAGCATGTTTCATTCATTTTCTCATCACTGAAATGGAACACATTTTCACTCAATTTCTGTATGCATGTGACCCCTTATGCCTTCGCTGGTATCCGGAGCGTTTCCTTCAGAAACATACGCGCTTCCCCAACGTACGTGGTCACTGTGACGCCCGGGCCACTGCGTCTGCGAGGCGAACAGTGTTATTTCTATGCCAAACATCTGCATGTAGATTAGGTCTGCGCGCAGCTCATCCCCCCAGGCTGTGCTGTTGCTATTTTACCTGCTCACTCTGTCAGGCCCAAATCCAATTTCACACCTTGGAGCATTATCCTAAACACAGACAGCACTACATACCATGCTTCTTAGGCTCTATTCATGATGCACAGGCAGCAATGACACGGCGTCAACAACTCGGGGAAACAAGCTATTTTAGACCGTGTTGATGGCTGGGTCTGAGCTTGGGCATTTGTTTTGGGTACCCACACGCTACATCGGTGGGGAGACATCTCCGGTGGTGGAGATTTATGTACGGCAGACAAGTTGTCAGTTTCACATGAGCCGCCGCAGTCAATGAGTAACATCTTGTTCTTGGGCCACATCTTAGTCAAAGAGGGAACGGGGAGCCTTTCAGTTCCCCCTGTGGGCCCTGCGTGCCATGTGTTCAACCCCCATAGAGCATGGAGACAAACACTGTTTTCCCTAAACTGTTGTTAACTTCATTTTGGTAGCCCTTTAAGATAATTTAGCACAGCTAGTAATTATCAGAACGATCTAGCCATTGCTTTGGCTTGGTGAAATTCAGACTCAATCCGCAGACCAATTTAAGGGAGTGTTTTCCAATAGAAATGTTACCAAGTCTGTTGACCTTGGTTGATCCTCCGCACCGACTGTGAGTGGTAATGCAACTCTGGCAGATTGGGCTACTATTATCATGGTTATTATCGCAAGCGTTATTTTTGAGATAGTGCTGCAGCACTGTCATTATTTGCTGTCATGTTCCCGTGGTGACAGGACACCGACTGGCAGACCGCGGGACTTGGGAAATGGCCAATTATTGTAATGAAGTGTCACACGGACAATTGGATCTGATCACCTCTGCGGATGTGATGCTACTGTGGGATACTTTTTTGGGGGTGGGAATATAGTCTCTGTCTGCCAAGGTCAGCCTGAGCAGCCTGTTTCTGGCAGTGCCCACACGTTCCTACCACTCCCACAGTGACCGGGAAGAGGGTTGCTTGGCTTGCATTGACTTTTACCCCGGTTTATCGACGGAGACACTTCTAGCTTCAGTGGAGACTTCCCCGTGGTCCACCTGCTGAGAAGAAACCACCAAAAGGATCACCACGGTAGGGGCAGACACATTCTCCTTTTTTCCATCCCCCTAAAAAATAACCTGCGCTGTTTCTACAGCAGGTGACAAAGTAAATGAAAACACACGACCCTCATTATGCCTGGCTCAGTGCTATTCAGTGCTCTCATGCGGCGGGGGGGTTCTCCGGTCTTTTCTCCATGCGATGCTTTGGGGAAAGCAAGTCACGGAGCGCTGGCGCGAGCGTGCGGGGCTCGCTGCTTGCGCTGTGCCTAATGATGTCTTCAACTCTCGCTGCCTGAAATAGGAGCATGTAGGCAGGGGGGGCGCGGGAGCTGAGCCGGCGGGGCTGGCCTCGCAGTGATACGGCCGGCGTTGCCGAGCGCTTTCAACGCGGCGGCGAGTGGGCAGGGACTGTGTGCCGACTCGCTCTCCGTCTTCCCAGGCCTAACATCTTACGGGAGATTTCGCTGGGCTTTTTCATCAAAAAGCCGTCTGCGCTGCCCCCCTCCCTCTCCGCCCTTTCTCTCTGCTTTGCGCCGGCGGGGCCCCATTGATTGGGACTGAACGTGGGATGCGTGGGTTTTGAAAAATCGCTGCTCCATTCTTGATCGCGTATTGATAGGTGCTATCATGGCTTGTTAGCCCAGCCGCCTCTCCTCCCTGCCGCTGCCGGATCATTGGGGGAGGGGGCTGTGTGGTGGTGGTAGTTTACCAGTCAATACACCTGGGCCACATCAGAGCCTGCTTTCATGTGCTCAGCCGGCCTATAGATCCGCCCTGGGCGCAACAATTAGAAGCACATTGGAAATTGTCGTACTTCTGATGCGCTGCTGAGACGGAACCAGACCTGCTGCTGCCACGATAGGGCTTCACTGCCAGTCAGTGTATTCCTCCTCAGGTGTCGAGGAGTAAAGAGAGTAAGGGAAGGAGAAAGAACGAGAGAGACAGCAAGAGAGAGAGAGAGAGTGAGAGTGAGAGAGCGCATGCAGTTCACATCATCCCATCTCCATTAAATGATCTCAGGGAACTGCTCCCCTCCACATTTGCTGTGCCCTGTGTGCTACTCCAGATCAGGAGCGGATCTTATAAACTCAGTGAGTCTGGGTTTATCGCAATGCATACATTTTTGTTTGTGTGTGTTTGTAATCGTGTCTAAGTTCCTAATAATACTGTTAGTGTGTGTGTTTCTGTGTGTGTGTGTGTGTGTGTGTCTGTGGGAGTGAGTGTATTTGTGTGTGTGTGTGTGTGTGTTTGTGAATACCTCCCATTGTCTCAGTGTGCTTGGACAGGCATTGTGTGTAGTCTCCCCGATCCTGCAGTAGGTGGGGATATCATTTGCCAGGGTCCCTTCTCTGCTGCGTAACCACGCTCATGTGGCTAGGTGGAGGTCTGACAGAGCTGTCTGGCACAGCAATCCCCTCCTGCACCCTCCAACCACCCCCAGCCCTCGGCTCTATTCCCCTCGCCTCAGAGCTCACCTCAGACTGGTAAGCTGCTTCTCTCGAAACGGAGCAGAAAAAAGGGACGTGCCCTTCTCAGGCAGGCAGCCTTGTCGCCGCCTTGCAGGAGGGGACTTTGTAGTGGGGGAGATGTGGTAGGTGGCAGGGGGATGGTGGTCGTGGGCTGCTCGTTAGCCAGCAAGGCTCCTCTCTGCCCTGTGAAGGGTCTATGAGAAACCTCTCAGAGAGACAGGGAGGGAGACAGGGAGAGTGTGGTGGGCATGTGGTTTTTCATCTTGCCCTCTCCCTTTCTCTGGCCAGTTATTATTTTGTACTCACCGTGACACACCACTTTTCCGCTTATCTTTCTTTCTTAGAAGTAGGGATTAAGAATACCACTGTAGTTTGTATCAGGCTGTCTGCAGGGAAATGTTTCATCCAATCTGAGAAATAACGATTGTGTCTTGAAATGAATAGAAATTGCACGTTGAATTGTGGTATGACTCAAATTTGGAACGGAAGGCCTTTCTACTGAAGGTTGAAACGAGAAGGAGGATTTCGCCAGACAAAGACCACATCTCTTTTCCTTTTATTAGTCCGCGGTGTCATAGGATAGCGTTCCTTTTCTTTTGATTGTGAGAGATGCAAATTTACAATTTTATATTTAGAAGGTCGTGGTCTAAATTTTGCCAGCAATAGAGTGGAACATTGACTATTAAGTATGAGTCATACATGTTTCTGTGGCAAAAAAAGCTTCTGTGGCACACTTTAACATATAAACGTAACTTTTTCAAAGGCACACACACACACACACACACACACACACACACACACACACACACACACACACACACACACACACACACACACAC
>JAVQJS010108288.1:0-18108 GCA_036024795.1 Galaxias rostratus | reverse complement strand
AGAATCTCATCCAATCAGACAGCGCAGCTGTCAGATCTCAACCAACAGTTTTAAAGTTGAGTTGGCGTTCATTTTGCTGTCTTTGGTCTTTACGGTATTTCAATCATTTTACCAATACAGTGTTACACATCCCTCCATCATAATAATAATATTAATTGTCATTTGTGCCACTCAGCAATAGTTATAATTTATATTAATAATGCCTTTTGGTGTACAATGTGCTGCATTACAAATATGTGTGATCTAATTTGGGGCTGTTTGTTTTTGTATTAGTTTTGTTTGTTTGGTTGTTGATCTGACCTTCTCCAGGTAAGGGTTGTCGTGGTGAGTGCGTTGTTATGGAAACCAGTGAAGTGCACCAACCTTCTCCATGTCGTCCCAGTTGGTGATGATGCCGTGCTCGATGGGGTACTTCAGAGTCAGGATACCCCTCTTACTCTGGGCCTCGTCGCCCACGTAGGAGTCCTTCTGACCCATGCCCACCATCACTCCCTAGTGGACAGCGGAGGAACGTCAGACACTGAGAGCTCTACACTCAACATCTAATGCAATCATGTGTTTCATTGATTGAATGAATCGCATGTGTGTGTCTGTGCATGCGGCGGCTGCGTGCGTGCATGCATGTGTGAGTGAGTGTGTGTGTGAGAAAATGCATGTGTGTGTGTGTTCCTGTGTGTGTGTGTGTGTGTGTGTGTATATGCGTGTGTATGTGTGTTTGTGTGTATACGCGTGTGTGTGTGTTTGTGTGTGTGTGTGTGTGTGTGTGTGTGTGTGTATATGCGTGTGTATGTGTGTGTGTGTGTATACGCGTGTGTGTGTGTGTGTGTGTGTGTGTGTGTGTGTGTGTGTGTGTGCGTGTGTGTGTTCTGTTAGGTTGCAGGAGTCTCACTTAGCCTGTGGAGGGAGACTTAGACTCTTCTCCTCTTACATCGTATGTTTGTGTGATCATAGTCACACATTGTTACATGTAAGACTAAGTCTCTCGTCCTGTGTGTGTGTGTGTGTGTGTGTGTGTGTGTGTGTGTGTGTGTGTGTGTGTGTGTGTGTGTGTGTGTGTGTGTGTGAGAGAGAGCAGGCATTGTTACCGCCCTGACGTGGCCCGCCTCCGTGCTGGCAGTGGCCAGTGTGATTGACAACCCCTGGAGTGTGTGTCTGAGCCGCTCTGCTGAGGTGGGGAAACACCTCGCCCAGGTGTTGAGGAGCAGGCAACAGGTATGCTACACACCTGGAGGAGCGCGCACACTCACACCTACACACACACACTACTACTCACACCTACACACACACACTCACACCTACACACAAACACACACACTCACACCTACACACACATACTCACACCTACACAGACACACACCACACGAACATATGGACATATATACAATATCACCTATACCATACAAACACATTCTATTTCATGTATTATATATCTATATAATATTCTGTATTTGTTATATTACCCACATACAGTGCATCCAGAAAGTTTTCACAGCGCTTGACTTTTTCCACATTTCATATTCCAAAATTAATAAAATATTTTTTCCCCTCAAAATTCCACACACAATAGAGCATATTGACAGTGTGAAAACGTTTTGGGGGAGATTTTCGCAAATGTTTTAAAAACAAATGACTACAAAATCATTCAATCAAGTATCCACATCCTTTGTTCAATACTTTGTTGATGCACCTTTGGCAGCAAGCACAGTCCTAAGTATTTTTATGTGATGCAACAAGCTTTGCACACTTATTTTTGGGTAGTTTCACCCAGTCCTCTTTGCAGCACCTCTCAAGCTCCATCAGGTTGGATGGGAAGCGTCGGTCCCCTGCCATCTTCAATTCTCTTCAGAGATGTTCAATCGGATTCAAGTCTGGGCTCTGGCTGGGCCACTCACTGACGTTCCCAGAGTTGTCCTGAAGCTTTGATATCTTGGCTGTGTGCTTTGGGGTCGTTGCGCTGTTTAAAGATGAACCGTCGCCCCGGTCTGAGGTCATGCGCGCTCTGGAGCAGGTTTTCCCCCCAGGATGTCTCTGTACTTTGCTGCATTCATCTTCCCCTCCATCCCGACCAGTCTCCCAGTTCAGGTTGCTGATCTATCTATCCCCACATGGTGATGCCGCCACCACCACCATGCTTCACTGTGGGGATGGGCGGAGCCCGGGGTCCTCCAAACAGGACGCCTGGCCTTCACGCCAAAAAGAACCATCTTTGTCTCATCAGACCCGAAGATCCACTTTTTCATAGTCAGAGAGTCCTTCAGGTGCATTTTGTCAAAGTCCAGAGGGGCCGCCGTGAGCGTTTCACTGAGGAGTGGCCTCCGTCTGGCCACTCCACCGCACAGGCCTGATTGTTCTTGGTGGAGGATCACTTCTCTCCACAGAGGAATGCTGGAGCTCTGACAGTGACCTCAGGGTTCTTGGTCACCTCCCTGGCTAAGGCCCTTCTCCCTGGATTGCTCGGTTTAGACGGCCGGCCAGCTCTAGGAAGAATCCTTGGCATGCCTAACAATTTCAGTGTGGAGGCCACTAAAAATCGCCCCCAAAACCTTTTTTTTTCATGTTGTCAATAGGGTGTAAAATCTTTTAGGATTTTTTTTTTTATTTCATCGAAAAAGTGAATTGCTGTGAATTCCTTCCACATACACTGCATGTGTTTTTGTATATATGTTCAAGCTGTTTTGATATAGCTCATGCTTAAGCTTTAGTTTATGCATACACACTCCCCAGTGAATAATTGTCAGCGACCATTTTTAGTTTGTGATGTGACCCCATATTCCAGTGCATTGGATTTGAATTGAAACAGTGGTGAGAGGTCTAGATTGACACATTTTAATTTGATTCATATCCTCTGACTTGAGTGTCTCCGGTTCATCCTTGACTTCTTTCTGTACCAAACAGGTGATTCCGACAGACCTCACTTTCTCGCTATATATCTTAATACATTCAGATTTGTCATTCTCAGTATAAAAAGCCTGGAGCTTCGGCACAGGCAATGTTTTGGTGCCGATGTTGAGTCTCAAGAAAAAGACTACAAAATGCAAATGCTCACCTCGACTCGACCGTAGACATTTAGTCAGACTCTCTTGTGTATAATTAAACGAGAGACAACCCCCTTTTAAAATAGAGCCCAGTGGCCAATCACCTCCTTTGTTTGGATCTATGTAATTATCCAATCATCATGTCCAACACAAAAGTAAAAAAAAAAAAACAGCCTATTCCTTTTGATTAAACATAAAACCATTTAATACTATTTGCTATCCTTTGATTAACTTATGTGTATGTAATGCTTTTTCTGCATAAAATAGTCGGATTTTGTGAGTTGAAACCATTTTACGGTTTCTCAACCGCAAAATACAGTCTTTCCTGGACCTGAACTGAGTGTATTGTGTATGTAGAAGGAACAGTGGGGGGTGGTTATGTAGGTCACTCCTCCCAACACAGAGCCTTTTCACATCATCACCTCTTCACCCCCCCATCCCCCCCCCCCCCACATTCTGCTTCAAGGGAAAGAGGCCGGTCAGCCTCATAGGTTTCAGTCTAGGAGCCCGGGTCATTTACTTCTGCCTGCAGGAGCTCGCCAACGACCAAGGTATGACAGGCACGCATCCACCTGAATAAGAGGAGGGGGGGGGGGGGTCAATGTCTTTGCCAGGGATTTCAGAGTGGTGTTCTATTCTGGTGGGAAAGTTATCTGATGGATGGAACTATGTGTATTGGCTAGCACAAGTATTGCTCTCACTCTCGCTCTCTCTCCTGCGCTCTACCTCTCTCTCTCTCTACCTCTTTCTCTTCTGCTCGCTCTCTCTCTCTCTCTTTCTCTCTCCTGTTCTCTACCTCTCTCTCTCTACCTCTTTCTCTCCTGCTCGCTCTCTCTTTCTCTCTCCTGCTCTCTACCTCTCTCTCTCTCTACCTCTTTCTCTACTGCACTCTTTTTCTCTCTATCTCTCTCTTTCTCCTTCTCTCTCCCTCTCTCCGTTCCCAGGTAGTGAGGGGATGGTGGAGGATGTGGTCTTCCTTGGTGCCCCTGTGGACGGGTCAGAGAGGTCCTGGGAGAGACTGACTAAGGTGGTGGCAGGGAAGATTGTGAATGGGTACTGCAGGTACTGCAACCACAGACACGGACTGAATGTTTCCATTAATATGATTATTATCACACACTCAAGGTTTGAACGTTGTCTCGTCTGTAGATCTCTGTCACAAGCAGCACTGTCACTTTTACGTTTAGCCTGAAAAGGCTATTAAAGCACAATTTATCAAGCAAAATGTGTGAGTGTGTGTATATATAGAATAAATAGGACGTTTCGTGGGGTCATCTTTTCCAAAAAGATTCAATGTCACACCTGTTGACTTCACAAAGAGGCAAAACAACACCTGTTTTTATGCTTCGCTTTTTTTCAAACTGCTTGTAGTTCTTATAGGGATGTATTTCTATTGGGTACTGTAGTTTTACTGAGTTGTTTTAACATGAGAAATCATTATTGTCTTTCCACCAATCAGAGGGGATTGGTTGCTGGGGTTCCTCTACAGGAGCTCGGCTGCCCAGTTATCGGTTGCCGGGCTACAGCCAATCAACGTGAACGACCGCCGCATAATCAATGTGGATCTGTCATCCGTGGTGAGTTGTGTTGGTGCCATTTCTGTCTAGACTAGTGGGTTGGAGTGAATACACCTTTTGCTGCTGCTTTTTTTTTTTTAAACAAATAAATGGGGTTTAATATATTGAGGCAGACGGTTCAAATATATATATATTCAGTTGCATGTCTAGAGGGCAAACGTGTGTGTGCGCGAGTGAGTGTGTTTTATTGCATGAAGAAAGCTTTTAAGCCATAACCTTCATCAAGGCAAACTGGTGGGTGTGTTAGAATCTGTATAGTTTTTGTGAAGACTTCTTGATTAAAGTGTCCTGACTAATCTCACAAGGCCATCTTGTTTTTTTTTACCGTAATTTCAAAAAGGCCAGTTTCTTTTGAACATTCATTGGTAGCTTTCTTCGCACACTTTCCAGGGACATCTGTTTCTTGTAGCTTATTTCTGCCCACCGACTTATTACTAGATTCTCTTGTTTTGCAGCTTTGTTTAGATAAGCTACACCTGTCCACCAATCTGGTACTGGGTCCAGACCTGGGCCATTGTAAGGCATGGCAATATTTCCTTATGTTCTGAAAACCATGTCCGCAACACAATAAGTAAAGAACATAAAACCGCTTTTTGTTTTCAGAACAGAAAACTAAAAACTAAACGGCACGTCCTTCTAAAAATATTTTATTTGTTCACCATGGTGGATAGAGAGAGAGTTGGTAATGGCACACAATTTGTGGAGACATTGTAAAAAAAATTAAAATAAAAACAAATTCTGTTTGAAAGACATCTTACGTTTGGGTATAAGATATGTATGTGGATACTTTGTGTGCTAATTTAAAGCCGTAACAAATGAGGTGTTTTGAGTGCAAGGCCCTTGAGAGCACACACGAGAGGGGAAAACAGATTGGTAGGCTTTCGAGATTGCAGCGTCGGCCATTAATTACCTTCTAAGCCTCTACTCATCTTTCCGCTTTAATATTGGACTTTATAAATTATTAATTCAGGTTCCCAGAAAGTGAGTTTAGTTAAGGCTGAAACAGTTTGTTTTTTATGTTGTTTCTTAAACGCAGGTTAATGGTCACTTGGACTACATGCGCCAGATGGACACCATCTTAGTTGCAGTCGGCGTGCCGACCAGAGAAGCTCCCGGAGCCGCCAGTCATCTGTATAAGTCAGTATCAATAACAGAGGGGACAGTAGACACCCCTGACCCGTACCCCTCGGATACCGCAGACAAGCCAATCCCAAAGGGAGCGGAACACAAAGCAGAGGAAGAAGGAGAGGCCATCAAAGAGGAGAGCGGGATAAAGGAGAGGGAGGGAGCGAGCGATGGCTGGGATATTCCAGACATTTCTGATCTGTTGGAATCTATGAAGGACGTGGAGGTGACGGGCGAGGAAGAAATCCGGTGTGGTTTGCTAATTGGTTCAGAGGAGGCCGGCGCTTGTAAGGACGTGCGTTCATCTCCGGATGCCTTGTGTCAGCGGGAAGCCGAGGACAGAGAGCAGGCTTCCTGGAATTGGACTGAAACGCTGTGGCCATCAGAGCCGACGTGCGCTGATGGCAAACGTGACCAGACTCAGCAGAGAGGAGAGACGTTATTAGGACCGACCGGCTCGCAGCACCCGTCCCACTCAAAATGACTCCACAGGGACGAAACACGGTCGTGAAAAAATGTTTCTGTACATTCTGAATCCTCGTTGTTGACAGACGAAATGGCAAAGGCAGCAACGGACACCAAGGGCAACTTCTAATAATGTATCTCAATTCAGGACTTTTTAACACCCTAGAGGGGTGTTGTTTTATTTTTTATTATTTGTGTATAAGTGGCTTTCTAATTTATGAACATTTTACAAATAATTTAACTGTGAAAATTACGATTGCATAATTTCTCCCAATCACTGCCTTGAGAACGTGAATAAAAAAGAAATGACGCTTTGCATATCTCTGCTTTTGAGGCTCGGGAGGGAGCATCATAACACTCTTTTCTGTTCCCGTCTTCCTCCTTTTTCCATCTGTTGACAGGGTTGCCATGGTTTTCGTCACGGCGATTGGTATGTCCATCAGGCGAGCAGCGTTCCTCTCGGCCAGTGAGAGATCATCTCTGGGCCTGTCAGCCACTCCTGTTACGTGATTTCTATACAACTTTGTTAGATGTGTCACGACCAGCCCTGGGGGACTGATTGGGGTTGTCGTTCATCCAAAAAAACCCTCACCTTTCCTTCCAAAAACTCCTCATTTTATAAAACCTTCGTGTTGAAGAATCCCTTAGTTTTTTCATTCTTCCTGTCTCAGCCCGTCGGTTGTGTTCATCATGTTAGTCCGGTGTGACTACCTGATTTGGCAGGAGCAAAGGCAGGTCGATCCCAGCGTGCTCCGCGTCAAACAGGTTGACCGCGTCCGTGGCGGTGGCAGGGGGCTGAGGCGGGTCTGAAGGCAGGGACTGGGGTTCACTGGGCAGGTTGGGGTCGCCAGAGTTCCTGAGGGAGAGGGAGAGGGCCGGGGACGGTCTCCTTGGAGATTGGGAGGTGCAGCAGGGCAAAAGTCTCCCCAGGGCTTGTTTGAAGTCTCTCATGAAGAGTGGGTAGATGATTGGGTTCATCGTGCTGTTGCAGTAGCCCAGCCAGGTGATGGCGTCGAAGAGCGCTGGAGGGACACACTCGCACACCGCCTACAGTAAGGTAACAAAACAGACAGAAGGTAAAACAGGACTTTGGTTTGTTAAATATCAAAAATCTCTTGATGAAGAGCTGCATATGGGGAGGAATTTTGAATATGGGTTAATTCTGTTTGCAAACTTTGATAAAAAATATTCGTCAGTTCACATTATTACTACGTATAATTTTGCAACAGTTTGTCCATCGAGATTTCGGCAAATGTGAACTGGCATGCCAGAATGTCCCCCTTTAATAGTATTATATTCTAAATATGTTGCATTTCTTTGAAGAATGTGTAGCAACGTAACAGGAAATGGAACGGGGAAAGTGCATGTTTTCAATGTTGCTGTGAATCAAGATCTTGCCTTATTTCACTCGATTTCATAGATTTAACTTTTTCATGTTTTCGGTACAATCCCTCTGAAGGTGATAAAACAATGCTAGACAAAACGGGCCAATTCAAAAATCTTTTTACGTATTTTCTTCGAACTAACCTGGCAGCGGGAACTGCAGACAAAATCAGAATCCAACAAAAGCATCCAATGAAATAATCTGTTTATAGCTGCTCCAGTTTAAGAATAAAGCAGATTTCATTTTGTTTCCAATGCAGAAATGTAAAGCTTGTATGACATTTAATGAAGATTTGGGACATGACCCCTGAGCTAATGAGAGCGAGAATGAAGGGGGGCGTGGTGTGGGGGGGCAGCTGTTGCAGGATGCGTCGAATACTATTAAGGCCCGCGAAGGAGGCAGTGGGAAGGTGAAAAAAGGATAGATGCATTTACACACCACATTGAGTGTGAAGAGGTGGGGGCGACACGCACTACTAACCCTCGGCTACGCTCCATGAGAGATTAAGAGTCAGGGGCACAGATGGGTAATCAACATTACTGGAGGATTGTAAGGCTGAAAAGCGGGACTTCCATAATTATCAACTGAGATTAAATCACTGAATTGCTGGCGGAGGAGGTTGCCCCCTCCCACCTATCACACCCCCCACCCCCGGTCGGGAAGCCGAAAAACGGGGTAAAGTGAAATGTGTCTGCCGTGAGCGGCATCAACAACCAAGTCCTGAATTGGGAATAGAGTCAATATGCAACCTAAATTTAAATTGATAATCTGTTGTGTTGTCCAGCTATGAGTCAGTCTTATGTAGCCAGGTTGCCAGCTTATTTCCTCTCATTGAAGTACTTGGCAGAGTGATGAAGCCCTCTAAGGATGGAACCCTGGGACAGGCCAATTCCAAAATAGAACGGTATCCAATATTTTTTTTTCATGCATTTCACACTAGTTTCGTACCCAATCACATAACGCTCCCGATAGTGAGAATCATCCAAACTACTTTGAGTCACCGCGGAAGAAGAACTCTAGAACCACAAGAGCCAAGGAAACATGTTTAAACTACATTTTAACATAAACCTTCGGTTAAATAATAATAATAATGTGGTTCTTGTAGATACATTTAAAGTATTACGTTTTAATTGATAAGCTAATTAAGTGGTACCTCTGTTTTTAAAGTAGCTTATGTTTGTTTATTCGGCCATCGGCATGGCACACTGAAGTTGTTCACAACCCCGTCGATTTGTTATTTACTGACCTGAGCCATGTTAGTAATGAAGAACGGCAGCCAGGCACTGAAGAAAAGACCCAGAAGGACGCCCAGGGTTAGGCTGGCCTTTAAAGCTCTCCTTCCCTGTCTGTGGGCCAGACGCCTCTCGCTGTTCACCGACAACTGTAGAAAAAAGGGCGTTCACAGCTGGATTGATAGTCTATGACCACAGTAGCCAAATAGGTCGGAAACGGATCAATACAACTGCATTCTCAAAAAAATATTTATACAGTAATGTATGCAAAGACAATACCCTAAATCAGTGACCATACCGTCAGAAATGTTGTCCATATCCACCTATATTGGGTTAAAACCACAAGTAGCATAAAAACAAGCAAATCTAACGTTACTTGATGTTGATATGGAAAAATATTTAAAAACTTTCATCTATCTGTCATACCACATTTTAGTCAAGCTCATTCAAAGCCATTAAAACATTGTCTGGACCAGGTTTGTTATTCAAAGGAAAGGAAACATCATAGCCACCATATTATTTGTACTTGGCCACAGAAGGCCTTCGCGACAGTATTGAGAACTGTCGAGTAGTATAGAGCCATGAGAGAAATGGTCCTCAATAAAGGTGTTGTTCTTTGTTCAGCACATGGTTAAGCTTTATAGCTAGGATCGTCAAAGCACCTGGCTACCGTTTCATCACGTATGTACAGCACAAGGTCTTTGCTAAACGTAAATGTCTATTCGATTATTTTTTTTGCACCCGCTAAGTCTTTTTTTTTTTTTAGCATTGCTTTTGTCAGGGTTTCTTTCTGTTCTGTGGTACCTGTGTCATACATATTACCGTCAATCAATGCCGAAGTTTTGTCCTGAGCGCCAATTTGTTAGGCACTTGTTAGACGGCCGCGACATATAGCGTTCTTTGAAGGACAAATTCATTATGGAGTTTTTGCTCTCGTTTCTCTATAGCTGCAACTCATTCTGTCCCAATGTTCAGTTATTGTTCGGTTAAATTCCTCTCTAACATGCCTCATATTTGTTTTCAAAAGAAGAGAGTTTGTTTAGAGTTTGTCATTAGGATGGCATAGTTAGGCTATTACATAATCTCCTGCCACTAGAAAAATGTGTCATTTTATTTTAAGATTTCTGCATAAAAATGAAGAAAATTAATTCCGTTTGAGGCTTCATAGAACACTATTACAGCGAAAGTAAAATCTTTTTGTGTGTGCAATAATCCGTTTCAATTAAAACATGGTGCTTTAAAGTGAACTAAAAATGTTTCAGGCTTTGTAGAGCTTTTCGTTATTTAATTAACAGCGGTAAGGTTTTAATAGGACTGGGTTTGTCCCCCTGAGGATTATACATCAAAAGAGATTATTTTGCAACAAGGACCTCTTCCATATTATTCTCATGGGTTTCTGTCCACATTCATTCAACTACACTTTCTTCTTCT
This sequence comes from Galaxias rostratus, assembly GCA_036024795.1. NCBI lineage: Eukaryota > Metazoa > Chordata > Actinopteri > Galaxiiformes > Galaxiidae > Galaxias > Galaxias rostratus. The sequence continues at coordinate 7,859 of JAVQJS010108288.1, read as the reverse complement.
CTTTCTTTACCGGCACATTGCGTAAAGCAGGAGGCTCCTGGTGGCTGTAGTCGTCGGCGTCGTGGTGTCCGGCCGCGCCCCCGGGCGACGGCGGCCCGGAGGGCTCCCCGAGCGAGTGCTGCGGGTAGGGGGGGTGACTCAGCACCGCCACCCGCCGCGCCTGCCTCCGCGCCGCCATGAGGATCCGGCAGTAGGTGAAGCAGATGGCACTGGAAGGCAGGAAGAAGGTCACCACGGACGCCACCAGGGCGAAGGGCAAGGTGACGCGCAGGCGACACTGGAACGACAGGCCGCCGGACGGCGACAGCTGGAAGTAAGACGCAGGGTAGAGGGTGCCCAGGTCCGGCTCGGACACGCTAGCGTTGGAGCCTCCGGTCCCGTGGGCCGTGCCTGCTGCGTGCTCGCTCCCGTGGCCCAAGCTGTGCCAGTTCATCTCGATGGGTAGAAAGGAGGCCAGCGCCGCCAGCCCCCAGGCCGCCCCCACCAGGAGCAGGGCCCTGGGAGCGGTCATCCTCTGCTTGTAGCGCAGCGGCGAGATGATGAGGAGGTATCGGTCCAGGCTGATCACGCACAGGTTGAGGATGGAGGCGCTGCAGCACATGACGTCGAAGCAGAGCCACACGCGGCAGAAGCCCGGCCACAGCACCCAGGCGCCGCACAGCACGTTGAGCATGGCGGGCGGCATGACCACCAGCGCCACCATCAGGTCGGAGAGGAACAGCGACACCAGGAAGCAGTTGGAGGTGCAGCGGAGCGAGCGCTGGGCGAACACCAAGGCGATGAGCAGAGTGTTGCCGCATATAGTCATGAGGATGACGAGGGTCAGCAGGCCGGCCAGGAGCCAGGGGCCGCTGCCAGCGAGGCCCCAGACAGTCTTGGAGGACGTGCTGCCGTTGGAGAACCCCAAGGCTGTCGCCGCTCCTGCCAAGGTGGAAGAGTCCCCCATGATTGGCATCTAGAACAAAGCCCAAGCCCTCCAGGGGTTCCTCCTCATCCAGAAACTCCTCTCCAGACCCTGTCCGTCCTTAAACCGATTAAGGGTCACTCGCCGATGTGACCGAGAGCAATTCACAGGTCCCCCTCGGATCTCATCCGATTCTATTCGATAGCCTTCCGATGCAGCCAAAAGCGCTCTCTCACACTTCTGGAAAATAAGCTCCACTTTTCCCCACTAAGGTGGCGTTAAAAGTCACCCTTGCATGCTGAGTGGAAGAAAGAAATCCCCAGGTCTCTGGTTGTTGCCGTTTCTTTCCGCCCACCACCACCACCGCCACCAGCACCACCACCACAGCCGTAATCAATAGCACCAGCAGCACAGTGTTCTCCATCTATTCCCTGCTCCAAAGCCGGTCTCTGCCTCTCGTCCTCGACGTGGAGGCAGTGAGAGATCGAGTGCCTGTCAGTGTGTTTCAAAGCAGCGTGTCACACTGATGACACTCACAGGGGGAGGGACAACAGAGAGAGGTGGGCTTATGCCCATCTTTTTATTTTTATAAACATAAACCAGTTATAATTACATATTTGCCCCCCCCCCCCTTCCGAATTGTATCGCCACACGGATTTTTAACACTTCCATGTATCCTTTGTTGATCGAGGTTTGAAGAGTTGCTTCACAAGTCCTTTTTTTTTATGTGTGTGAAAGCTTGCAGTTTATTCATTTTTTTTGCAGAAAAAAAAACCAAATCACCATTTGTATGTTGTCGTCGGCAAGCAAGTCTTTGCTCAAAAGGACTCCAGACCTAATGGTTGTTGTGGTGCCTCCATTAGCCCCCCCTCCCCTCCCACTCCTGTTAATCCCTGTGTCGGCCACTCCAACACGCCTCCTGGTTAGAGCGCACATCTCGCGGCGGACGAGCGTGTCTGAGGATCGGGCTGTTAATGCATGCCTGTGCACAATCACAGACAGTCAATGCTAATTTTTTCCTACCAGAGCATGGGAGGCTGTGTGGGTGGACATGTTATGCGGTGTAATTATTAAAACGGTCATTTATTCTGCACCATGTTTTTATTCATTTTAAAGACATGCTTTTAAGATTGCTTTTTGTCTTTGGGTGGAAGATGTCGATCAGAGGCTATCATTTATTTGCTTGGCTGAGCAAGAGTGTAGGGGCGTTGTTATACATAAAGTTCTTGAGACATCAAAAATGTGTGTGATTTCTCACTTACTAGGATAGGGATGCTTATATACTCAAAAATGACTTTCTTCTGACAAAAATTGGCAACAAGAGTTAAGAAAAAAGGGAGCACTCACACTAATCAGACAGACAAGCCTTAAGTGAAGCAGAACTGAATATTGACAAGAAAATTATGGAAAACCATTATATAGAATGATACAAACTTTAATGTCTTATAGCAAAGGGTCAATGGACCGGCTCAGACGAGACACTCAAGGGCTAACGTGAAAAAATAAACACTCAACAAATGCTTTTATGAGTATACTGAATTATTAATGATTATGTACTGGGAGATGCCACTGCAAAACGTCTCATTTGCATAAATGACAATACGTAAGTGACTGGCCATAATTTATAATTATTTTATTAAACAAACACAGACTGTCCTGTTTAGGCACATATACAAATCAAATTGTCATAATGGGAAAAATCATTCAACAAAAAAAAAAAAAGAGTACAATTCTATCTTGCGTGTAGTGCAAATAAGGGACAACCCTCCCATCAAAGTAAGAGGGGGGCGGGGGCAACAAATAAGACAGTCGTTCTTTGAAACTCTGCTACTGCTCCTGTGGGGGAAGATTACAAAAACAAACATTAATGTAACAGTGTTCTCATTTTCCTCCACAAACAATATACATTTCTATATTAATATTATCTGGTATGTAGATTTTAGTTTGAATTTATTTATCTTCACGCAACATTCAGAGGAAATTGAACAAACCTTGATTATATTACTGTGATGTAAATACTGTGATCTTAAATCAGTCTGGCAGTTGGAATACGCCATTCCCAGGCCTGATCCTAGTCCAAATGCAACTGGCCACGTATGTCCTATGAAGATATTAGTCATTTTAAATATAGTTCAACAAATGATGTGCAATGCTGGAAAAAATAGGACTTTATTTTTAGCATTTGATGTGTCTATTAAGAGCTACGAAATGCACAAATTACCAAGGAGCAAATGCAAGTCATACTTAAAATTCAGAAGAAACAAAAAGAGAACTCACGTTTGAAGAAAACCACAGAAAATACAATTCCTAATCCCAAACCGGCACCTGAAGAAGGGAGAAAAGTTTGGGTTTACAGAGTTTAAGAAAAACGTTATTATAGCTGCACATATGGCTCAAATTAGACGGTTAGAGGTTTTCAACTATGTGGAGTGGGGCTGATTTAAGGTGTAGCAACTTCTGCGGCAAGAATCCCATTAGTAAGCGACAGCAGCTACATTCAGATATATTTGAAGCTGCTAAACGACACAAACGAGGTAAAGATCTGCAACTTAACAGATCATTCTGGTGAGACATGCCGATTCACGAAATAGAAGTTACACCCACAGAGATGTAGCCGGTTAAGACTAGCAGTGTGAACTGAGGGTGAATTGTTCGCAGACAACACAGACAAAATAACGCGTTGACATGCAACTAAAAGAATGAAAATGAACCACGCACCAGCAGCCAATGATGTACTTAGGAGCATTGAATTTGAATGGAGAGGTCAGCGACTGAGTGGCTACAGGTAAAAATGCTAAGCTGTCAATGCCCTTAGCTAGACCTTTCCTTAGCTAGCTAACGATAGCTTGCTTAACGAGAAGGTTTACCCATTGACATTTTAGCATCAACTGTTGGCTAGCTAGGCAATGAAAACGGCAAATTTTCAATGGCAACATTGCCCTCTTTAAAACACACAACAGGTTACCTATTTTGACAACTGAGTCAGCGAGGCATTGGTCCACCTTCTTCCCTAGTTCTTTCTCAGACATGATTGGCAACAGTTAGCTTAGCTCTGCGCTGTCACTTGAAGCTGTGAATGAACGTAGCCGTTTCAATTCTCGCGATGAGCGTCTTTGTCAGAACATTAACAATATCGCCATCAAGCGACACAAAAATATCCAACATAATAGACTAAATGTAATATAAATACTAGTTGTTCTATCTTTTTATTTTTTCACATTATCGATGCCACTAATTCCTGAGATGACAATGCACATCTTCCACTACATTGCTTAAACTAACAAAGGTGATAGAAGACTAAATTGTTAAAATACACTTAGAAATTGTGGACATAAGTGGAAACAGTTGAAAAAAATGAATTACGTTCTCTTAAAGTACTAGAAAGGGGATGTTAACTATGAATTCTACAAACAGGAATTGACCAAATGTATCAAAAATGTGATGGTAGACAAAATAGTAACAACAAACTTTCAAAATTTCACAGGCAGTCAAATATTTTCTGGTCAAACCACATGCATGTGACTGGCCATTTACAATGCTAGCATTCAGGTAATTGTTAAAAAGAAATGTGCTGAACTGACCTTCATGATCTCACAAAAATAAGCATCGCAAGAGATAAATACAAATAAATCACGGAGGAGGTAGAGCCTGCCTTAAAAGCAAAAGTGATTATCTTTGGCCATACAAAAAAAAGAGCTTCACCAAATTTTACGAACACACCATGGTTAACATTTGAAGAGATGTTTCGTTTTTCCTACTTTTTTTTTTACAGGAATATCATTCCTGTAAATGTGTTCTGTGCCACGAATATAACTCAAAAAAGAATTGCTACGATTTGAATACGAAACAAAAAAACTGAACTGGCATCTGCATGCAAATGTTTTTGTAACCAATAGCCCATAGAGACGCATATGATTACATGTAAAAAGAGCACTAGTACCTAGTAGATTCGTCCTCGCACAGAAGATGTTTTCAGGAAACAACGGTGAAGCATTACAGAAACAAAAACAAACAAGTTGCACTGAATCCCTGATAGGTATCGCGTGGGAACATTTGGTGACAAAGGACGGGTCCTTCCTGACGGCCAAAGGACGGGTCCTTCCTGACGGCCAAACGGACGGACGGGCGCCATCGTGTCGATCTCGTTCACTGGTCAGTCTCTGGTTGGGGAGGGTCTTCTGTCGTTGCAGGAAGCGGATGGTTTAGGACTTCCTGTTGAACTTTAACAGAACTCTTGCTGATGGCCAGGAGGTCGCGGAGCTCCTTATTCTCAATCTAAACAGAAGCGAGGGGAAAGGAAGCACCAACGCCACAAAGCAGGCCCTCTTTATCGTTCAACAGCACCTCATTCAAAAGCATCTGTTGGTAATGATTTATCGAGCACTGAACAGATTCATGTATGATTTAAATTGGAGTTAGGAAAGAACCGAATGAATTAAGTGTCAGCGTCTTTGCGCATTTGGAAAAGCGCTATATAAATGTCATGAATTATTATTATTATTATTATTAAGTGTGAATCTGTCGCAGCTCGTTAAATGTGAGGGTTTACATTCTGCTAGGCTGGTTGTACCTCAAGCTGAGCCAGTCTCTGTCGAACAGAGCAGTAGTGCTGATCGTCAACCTGCACAGCCTTTTTCATCACCTGGCCCATCTCGCAAATGCGCTTCAGTTGACTCTGAACTTCCTGCATGAGACACACAGAGCTCACTATAAATCCATAGCCAAGAGTTTACTTCAACAGCTATACATGGAAAAGATTACCATAGAAAAATAAACGATTAAAATGAGTGTCATGCATACCGCACATCATTTTGTATTTGCAGTGTTATCGAGTGATTATCTGAGCAGATGATAGACACTAAAGAAAAAGCACACTAAGAGCTCATTTAATTATGTATTCTACAATAACAGACAAAATAAATTATAATAACATAATGAATTAGATTATTATCAAAACAAGGCCATAGTCAAATACCCACTAATTAAATGTTTTTGATAATCTCACAGCTCTTGTAAATTATCTTAATTAACAGCATCCATGCACAATCCACACTTTTAACAGAAGAGTTTGTTGAAAATCTATCAGTGATGTACCATTGTATGAGCAGAAAACAAGTAATTAAAAGTCCAAGTTCTGTTTGGCATGATAGTTAATATTCCAGTTAGTTGTACTTCAGAGTACTCAAAGTTTAAACTGATTATTACAGTGCCACGCAACTAAAGACTATTTATTGAATAGTCACACAAAGTAAGGTGGTGAGTCGGCGAGTAACGTTTTGGAAAGGTAACGGTCGTGGACTGTTCACGTACCTTAGCGTGGTTCTCATGCAGACTAAGTACAGGTTTGGTGTCCAGCTCTTTCTTATCCATCATGAGTTGAAGCATCTGTTTTCTGTATCGGCCCATGATTAACTCAAGGGCGTACTGATGCTCCTCCAAAGACAACCATAGTTCTGCAATGACAAACAAGCAATGGATTTGCGTGGCTAATTATGTAAGGGATTGCATTGTGAAAGTCGTTATGATCATTATGCAATTATGTGATATTTGTAGTTGTATATTTTGTTGTGACAGTAATAACCCAACTTGGCCAATGTGCTACATAACTCAATATCATGTTGATGTACTATAACACCTGACTGTGAAACAAATATTTGTGGAAACACGAAAAATTAAAAGAACTCTTAAATGTACTGAATTTGTCCTGATCATCATTGTGATAAAGGTCTATGACAAATTGCACAGCCCTGTTGTACACAATAATGGATGGGCTCATTTCCAAACATTGCTCTTAACTAATAGGCATCCAGGGACAAACGTTTTGGACATGGGGCCCGAATCTTAACTCTATGGTCGGCAATTAAATCGGTAAAAGTGTGGGATTATTCAAACCTTTATTTTCTTGTTGCAGCTCCTTTATTTGAGAGTTCTCCTGCGTTAGCAAAACGTGTGGCTTGCTTTTAGAGAGCTCACGAATCTCCGGACTCTCAGGATACTATATGTATATATTTAAAAAGAAGACAGGGAAAGTAAGAGTTGCCGTGTGTCTGAAAATCTTGAACGACGATGAAAATAACCCATTTGGGTACAGATGGTTTACCTTGTCTGGAAGGGCAGTTCCCACTTCTCGCATGCCCGTAACTCTCCGACTTAGTGCTCCCGACTGCTCAATCAGTCCCTCTGCTGCCATGTCATGCTCTTTAAGCCTCTCTAGAAGAGTACGCGCATCACCTAAAACCTTTTCAAAGGTGCAGGACATTGTTGCAATCTGCTTGTTGAAGTTCAGTTAGCTTGCTAGCTACCTAGCTGGTCAGACAGCAAACTGAAGTTTTTTTTCCCTTACTCTAGCCTTGTTTCCACGGACCACGCCGAGGGTCAATGGATTTGCAATGGGATTTGATCACGAAATATATTAAATTCAAAGTAGTTTTGATAAAGGATAACAACGCACATAATAACTTATGCAAAATGTTTTGGTTTTGTGTTGTCAAATCCACAAAGTACGGCTGATACCTTCCGTGACGCATAGGTTTTAGATCACTTCCGCATTCCTAGTGTGAAGGAGACGATTTAAAAACAAATGCGGCACATTCAAGTGTCACTGTTTAGGATTGTTTATGAATCTTTTTTGTACCTTCGAACATTTACTTTAAAAACTGAATTAACGATAAGTGTTGCAAAGGTTATATCCTTTTTTAAAGGTCTAAATCCTTGGAATTTTGACAGATGTAAATATGTGAGTTCAGAGTTTGTCCTGTGGAAGGCGGCAATTTACGTAATTTATGTCCAGCCTGCAAAACTAAATTAACAATGAGAAGTGAAAAAGTCATACGTTTTTTATCCATCCATCCATTATCAGAACCGCTTATCCTATGCAGGGTCACGGGGAGCTGGAGCCTATCCCAGCTGACTTCGGGCGAGAGGCAGGGTACACCCTGGACAGATCGCCAGTCCA